>VZTO01021313.1:47155-66077 GCA_013400615.1 Syrrhaptes paradoxus
GCGCGGGCGGGTGCGAGCTCCCGGCCCCGCCGCGCATCCTCCGGCGTCCGCCCCGCGCCCAGCCCGGCCCCGGCCGGCACGGTCCCGCGCAGGCGCAGTGGGAGCACCGAGCGGGACGGGTACTGCCGGCGCCTCACGGGGTCTCGTGAGAAGAGAATAGAACCGCCTCGGAAAAAAGCCGAAGTAGGCCGGGGAATTAGCTCAAATGGTAGAGCGCTCGCTTAGCATGCGAGAGGTAGCGGGATCGATGCCCGCATTCTCCAAGGTTTTTTTTCCCCCTCTGCTTCAGACCGCAGGGCTCTGTCTTTACGATCCACTGATGCGTTTTGCTTTTTCCTTAAAAGTTCCTTGCGTTCTTTCTTGCTTCCTTCAAAATTTCTCCAGCTACACTTGGTTAAGCCGCGGTGAAGGCAGCAGAGGTGCTGGTTGTACACGTGGCACTGCGGGAGGGCCTTTTGCTCCCTTCTTTAACATGGGACAGAGGGGACCATTGCTCGCTCCCTTTGGTGCTCCCCGCGGCTCAGGCCCCAGCCCTCACCTGTTCGCCCCATCCGAGACCTGGGGGTCCCAGAGACCCCCTGGAGCATCCAACGGGGCCGAGACACTCGTGTGCCTTTAGTGAATTTGAGAAGGAATCGAAATATCTCCAGGAGGCACTGATGTACACGACATTTAGTCAACAAACTGGCAGGCGTTTGCCCGGTGAATTTACCCAGCTGCAAAATTTGGGCAAACGTTCCAGTTCTTCACTGATTCCACTGCAACTGGCCCCAGGGAATAATCAACTGCTGTAAAGAGAGAGAGAGGGGATTATAAATACTGAAGGTTAACTTTCAGTAAGTGACTGTATCATGAAAAAGAAACAGCCCTACAGGAATACGCTCTGCTGACATTTCCATCCCAGTCACAAGCTGAACTGAGAACTGAAGGTGGAAAATGATTCTGAGTGTTTTCTCCAGTTATAGGTGTGAGGAAATGACTTTCCTGACAAATGTCAGTGGCAGAGTGAACTTCAGCTTTCAGGGTCCCCCAGCCCCCAGCCCGGCAGGGCTGAGGAGGGCTCGTCCCTCTGCGGGGCGAACGCCTGACCTGGGGGTGGGTGATGAGGGAGGAGATCTGGCCCCGAGCCCACGCTCTGAAATCCCAGGGGACTTCCCAGCACATTCATCACATCTCCAAGCGGGACCTGGGGCACGGTAGAAAACGTCAGTAGGTGCCTTCCAGACCAACCAAATTCTTCTGCGACATGCTTCCATTAAACCACATCTTCTGAAAGAGTGAGAAGCCTTAATAATCCTGGGTCTCCTTTTAAAAAGAATAAACCTGGGGGAACTCAATTTGTCTGAATTTTTGCAGACCAGCACATCTTAGCTATTGTCTTTTGCACATCTATAGCCATGGTGTACCTCGGTCTCGAGTCCTGTCTATTTTACTCTAACTCCTGGAGGTCTTTGAAAGTCCTTCTAACCCCACTGCCCTGCTTATAGGCAGCGTGGCTATAAGGGCAACGGAGCTGGGGAAGGGTCTGGAGCACAGGGCTGACGAGGAGCGGCTGAGGGAGCTGGGGGGGTTCAGGCTGGAGAAGAGGAGGCTGAGAGGAGACCTCATCACTCTCTACAGCTGCTGAAAGGAGGGGGCAGTGAGGGGGGTGCTGGGCTCTGCTCTAAAGGAACAAGTGATGGGACAAGAGGAAACGGCCTCAAGTTGCACCAGGGGAGGTTTAGGCTGGAGATTAGGAAAAATGTCTTCACTGGAAGAGTGCTGAGGCATTGGCACAGGCTGCCCAGGGCAGTGGTGGAGTCACCAGTCCTGGAGGTGTTTAAAAAACCTGCAGATGTGGTGCTTTGGGACAGGGTTTAGTGGAGGACTTGGCAGTGGTAGGTTGATGGTTGGACTCGATGATCCTCGAGGTCTTTTCCAACCTAAACAATTCTATGATTCTGTGATTCTTGCATTTTAAAGCTGATTTACACTCAGGCTTCTGAGTCCCAGATAAACTCATTAAATAACCAGGTGTCACTACAATGGTCTTCAAAGCTCCAACAAACAATTTGTGTTTCCCTGTGCAGCAGTGTTTGACAGCAAAGCGAAATCCATCTCTGTCTCCTGTTTCATCAGCTGCTACACAGCTGGCATGAAGGGACACGTGTGAGATACATTTGTGTCTGTGGTCCAGCCCTCTCATCTTCCCCTCCAGCCTCATCTCAACCCTCAACCTGGGTAACTTGGTGACCACAGGCAACCTCAGGATAATGGAAAGCAGAGGGGACAGTAAGTCTGGTCAAACTGATGCTGCATCGCCATCTGCAGACTGGCAGGCAGCAACTGCCATGGCTTGAGGCAGAAATACAGAAGAAAAGCAGGGCTGGGCAAAAATTTCCCCTGCCAATACTTTTTCTGCAGGTCAATGCAGTGCAGGGGTTGAGGAACAGGTCTGGAGAGCCCCGTGTTCTTGGGGCCCCATTTCCACTGCACCCACAGAGGCTCTATACACAGGGATAAAATATAACACATACACTCACACCACTATTTCATTATAATGATTCTCACCCGCCCAAAAAAAATAAAACGAGCCTGAAATGAAGAGACCAGCTTTTATTTCACAAGAACAAGATAACCACATCAGAACAGCTACAGATTCCTCCCTATGCCTTTCTTGTGGGATTCTGTGATGAGCTGCCGCAGTATGGAGCATCCATATGTGCACATGCACACGGGCAAGTTGGGGTGAGCATTTGCCTGCATTTGCTGAAGAGCCCACAGCCTGCTTGGCCACCTTGCAGCTCCCAGCATGTGTTTATTGACCTCCCCCCTTTTTTTTTTTTTTCTTTTTTCTCCCGAAGCATCAGCTCAGTCACAGTGTTGGATTCTTTACCCCGGCTGCACAGATGCTTTTGCTCCCCAAGGGCTTTACCAGCCCACTGGCTCTTCAGGAATGACACAAGTTTTGCATTTCCTCCCCCTACAAAGCCTTCCTTCAAGTCAGACACAAGCTCTAGGAACAAATGGCTTCCAGCAATGGATCAAGCAGGAGTTAAAGCTCTCAGCGCAATAAACGGAGCCAGGCACACACTCATAGCTCGCTGTTCTGATCACCACAGCTGAACTCATGTAGTGAATTTGCCGGTAGGCATCGCATGGTCAGCTTAGCAAAAGATCTGTCACTAGCCTGAAAGTTTTATTGTCTTTAATTGCAATTAAGTATATGCACAGAGAGCAGAGAGGACAGAAAGGGAAACTGCTGGGGGGGGGGAAGGAAAAAGCTTTCAGCTCATGCTAATGAGCTTAATTTAAGTTTGCTCTAGGGTTATGTGTGTAAATTTAGTTGGAAAATCAAGTCATCTTAAATGCAGAGACACATCTCAGCTTCCCCAGATCCCAGGGCACAAGACCTCCCCTCACCAGGTCCACGCCAGCCGTGCAAGGGCAAGGGGGGCACCACCACACTCTCCCTCCCCGGGACAAAGGCCAGAGGAGGAGGAGGCCATAAAAAAAGGGAGATACATTGGAGTAACCTCAGAAAGGAGACGGGGGATTGGTGATAAAGGAGAAGGGAACGCAGGGCAGATGTCACTTGGCTTTCCAGCCCCATTTTGCATCATTTCCTCTGGACTTGTCTGCATCTCAGAGAGCAGAACAGCCTGGTCCTGTTTGCTGGGGAAAGGGCAATTGATTTTTTCCTGAGATGCCTTTTTTTTTGGCTCTGCTGTGAGGGCAGCCAAGGGGACAACAGGGAGACAGAAGCTGATAATGTCTTGGCATGGCTACCTGGCTGATAAATCTAGATTTTCAACAGCACAGACCAGTGTGCAGGGGGTGCTTTGTCCAGGGCAGGAGGCCTGTAGAAGGTCCACGTGACATAAACCGCTCTGAAACCTCAAACAGACACTAGACTTTGTCCCTTAGAGCCTCCTGCCACGGGCGGCAGAGCAGGAGCTGAGAGCAGCGAGGGGCAGGCGGTGGCTGGACAGGAGATGATCCCTTTGCTGCTGGGCTGAACGACAGGCATCTCATGTCACACCACTGGATGGGCTGGGGGACGATGCAACCTCTTGCCAACATCCACGTACTTCATAACACTTGTGGGCTTCCTGAGAGCATCACGCTGAGCCAGAAGGGCAGAGACATTCCTCACCGGTCGCAGCATCCCGTATCTGCCTGCCAGGGAGTGTCCTGGAGAGCACTGCAGCCAAAGCTGGTGCCGTCCCCAGGCTGGTGGCTGGGGTTCAGCAGGTTTCGGGTCAGACCCAGGGCCACAGGAACTGTTCCAGCAACCCCTTTGTGCGAATATTCCTGGCTTTCTGGGGAGGGAAGGGGGAAGAGGGGTGTGCTCTGGCATTCAGCTCTCTGCTGGGCACTGAGGGAGGTGGGTTTAGGTCTTTGAGCTCTTCTGGTGGTGGGTTCCCACCTCCGTCAAAAGAAGAATAAAGTCAACTGAGGGGCAAAGCTCCAGTGCTCCCGCTGGGCTGCAGCAAAGGCTGGGCTTCCCAGCCCGCAATGCCACCTGCTCTGCCAGCACCAGCAGCCGCAGGAAGGAAAACCAGAGTCGTGCCTCCGGTTCATTGGCAGTCTGTTGAAACATTCATTGAGGATGGGGGCAGAGAGTGGGTTACCTCCACCTGCAACGGGTGTGCGATGGAGCTGGAGCAGTGGCAGAGGGATCCCTGGGGAGGGGGAGAGCCAGCGGGAGCTTAGGAGGAGGAGGTGCAGGACCGGTGGCCTCGCTTGCTGCCGAGGGATGGTTTCAGGGAGGCACGACCAAGGCTGTTCCCAGGGCTGTGTGAGCATCCGGCTCGTGCAGGAGCAGGGGGCTGCCATGGCCTAGCCCCTGCAGGGGGGTTAGACCCCAGGGGAGGTGGCGGGGAGGCAGGGATGTGCTCAGCATCCCTCCCTGTCCAGACGGGACGGGGCTTGCCTGGGGAACAGAGAAGCTATTTGCAAACTCCAGCATCTCTCTGCACACTTGAACGCTGTGCTGGCCTGGTTTTGGAATGAATCCTTCAACGGCAACTACTCCCTTGCTCTGGGCTAAACCCCGGCAAGTGCCTACACGATGGGGGTAAGAAGTTAAAGCTGCCTCTGTCATCATCAGGTTTCGTGGGGTGTTTGCATCGTCGCCAAGCCAGGCACAACCACACACACAGAGCACAGCTCCGCGAGCCCCTGAACAGCTGCCCAAGGAGGAAAGAACCCATCGCCATCGCAGTCCTGAGCGGCTTCTCTCCCTCTAGCAGGCAGCATGTGTACAGCAGCAGAGGTTGCGTGGTAACGGCAGCAGGAAGGCGTCAGCTCTGCCCTCCTTGCTCCCCGCAGAGCGCCGAGAAGAGCGAGGCAAGGTAGCGCCGAGAAGAGCGAGGCGAGGTACGTACCAGCAGCAAACCCGGGCTCCCAAGCTCTCTAAACTTTCCCTTTGCTCGCCGGGGAGGATCACAGCGACTTGAAAGCTGCACAGAGGCGGCTGCGTAGGGAACGGCTGGTTGTGCTGAGCTGAACTGTTGTGTGAGCCAGGGGATGGGGTGTGCGGAGGAGGGAGAAACTGGGAGAGCAGCTCAGATTTGGGGGGGGAGGACAGGAGGCAACTCGGTATGTTGCTTAGAAAGCTCTTGGCACTTCAAAACCTTTCTTTGCTCTGTCCTGTGAAAGTCTGAACAAGCTTTTACTGGGGCTAAAAGTACTGGGAAACAATAGAGGCAGGGAGTAGCCGGCAGCCGGCGGAGGACGGGAGGCGAGCGATGACGAATACCTTCCACCCCGGCCAGGCGCCGGCAGCCTGGCTCCCGCTGCGGGAGGGACGCGTGGGGAAGCTGCTGTCGGGGGGTCGGGGGGTGCAGCAGCACGGGGGAAGCCTGGGGAGGGCAACGTCCGCAAAACTCCAGCTCACCCGTCCTCCATCGCCCTCGCAGCTTCGTTTCCAACAGCTTAGAGGAGAGGCCTTGATGCTGGCAGGGCGCAGCTCGGCTGATCGTCAGCGTGTTGCGCTAACGAGGAGGACAGAATACAGGAGAAGATGTGTCACAGACAGGGCTGGGGAAAGGGATGGAGAGGGGGGACATCCCAAGCCTTCCAAACTAGCCCCTGTATGCAGCCAGCTGGCAAGCGGGAGGGCAGGGGGACCACAGAGGAATGGGTATTTTTGTTGTTCCCAGTTCAAACAGTTCCCAGTTCTGACCTCCCAGGGCAGTACGAGGGGAGTCCCGTGTCTCCTGGCTGAGACCCCCGACCCCATGTTGCCTCTCCCTGGGGTGACCTGCATGTGTCCCCATCGCTCCAGGTCGCAGCACGGGGCAGAGGCTGCCCTCCCAGCCTGCGTGGGACATTTTTCCATTTAACGTCGATCCTCCCATCCCTTGTGCATCCCCTCGCTACAGGGATTTCCCCCTCTCCTGTCTTGTTTCCTGCGTTTCCATCTGGGGAGATGGGGGTAGATGGGAAAAGAGGGCAACAGGGAAGGGGGGAAAGGGAAAGGGAGGAAAAAGAGGAAGAAAATATGGAAGTGGGGAGAATATGAAAAAGAGCGAAGAAATAGGGAAAGAGGATGGAAAGGGAAGAAGAGAGGGGCAGAAGGGTTGAAGAAGAATAAAAGAGGTAAGGGGGAAAGATGGGAGAAGGAGGAAAGGGAGAGAAGAGGGAAGCAGGGAGAGCACAGGAAGAAAGAAGGAAGGAAGGGAGAAAGAGAGGAGGAAGGGAAGAAAAAGAGGAAAGAAAGAGGAAGGGGAGAAAGGAGAAAACAGAGGGGAAAGGGGAAAAAGAAGAGAGGGAGAAAGAGGGGAGGAAGGGAAGAAAAAGGAAAGAAAGAGGGAAGGGGAGAAAGGAGAAAACAGAGGGGAAAGGGGAAAAAGAAGAGAGGAAAAGAGGGAAGTGGGGAGAGCACAGGAAAAAAGAAGGGGAGGATGAGACGGTGAAAAGAAAGGAAAAAGAGGGAAGGAAGAGGATATGGACGAAACAGATGAACAAGAGGGGAGGGGGGCAAGAAGGGAGGAAAAAGAGAGGGAAAAGCGGGGAAAGGGAAAAGAAGGGAGGAAAAAGGGGAGGAGGAAGAGGGAAGCAGGGAGAAGTCAGGAAAAAGGAAGAAAGGGAAAGAAAAGCAGGGGAACAGAGAGGGGGAGGAGTGGCAGAGAGGGCAAGAAAAAAGGGAGGGAGGGGGAAGAGGGAGGAAAAAAGGGAGAGAAAGCCGAAAAGAGGGAAGAACGGAAAATATGAGGGAGGCAGAGTGCGGAAGGAAACAGACCCGGCGGATCACTCCGGGCTCCGCCCGCCCCTTCCCACCGCGCCCGCCCCGCGGGGAGGAGCGGAGCCGAGGCCGGGGCTGGAGCGGGGCCGGGGCGGGCGCGGAGCGGAGCGGAGCGGCGGTAGGAGCGGCGGGGCCGGGGCGGGGGAAACTCGGGCGAGTTCCGGCGCTAGGCCTTGGCTGTGCAGGAGGGGCCGGAGGGGGAAGCAGGAAGAGGAAAAGCTGCAGCCTGCGAGCAGAGGGCCGCTGCCGGCAGCGGTGCCCGGGCGGGGAGCGGGCCGGCGCTCGGAGACTCGGGGCCGCGGGACGGGAGCGTCCCCCCGCCGGCAGGAGCGTGCGGACCCGGGGGGGGGAGAAAAAACCCTTTTTTCATCGGAGGGAAAACCCACCCTGCCCGAGCCTGGGAGCGGGTGCCAGGGCGCGTGTCCGGTCCCGCTTCTCTCCCGTCTGGTCCCCGCCGGGTCCGAGCCCCGTCCCGCCTGGGGCTGCGGCGGAGCCCGCTGGAGGCGTGTCCGGGAGCTGTGAGTTTGGGGTCCACGGGGCTGGGGCCGAGCCCTCCCTGGGCACTGCTGGCCCTCTGCTCCGTGCCCTGGGTCCCTCCGTGGGCTTTGACTCGGCTGTTGTGTGCCGGGTGCTGGGCTCGCCGCTGGAAAACCCCGGCTGGGGACCCCCTGGGTTTGAGGGGGGGTGACAGGGATGGGGGAGAGTGATGAACCCCAGCCAGCAGTGCCCGGGTGGGGTTTTTACTGGTCACATTCCAGTGGGGTAGCTCAGGAGATTTTTTTTTATTTTTTTTTACAAATGCCGCGTAGTCTGAGTCACGTTAGCAAAGCCGAGACACCAGGGTTTTGTCACCCCTGGAGTGCTGCCTGTAGTACTAGTGCTTGTAGACTCAGTGTAGAGCTCGGCCATTGGCTTTGGAGTATTTGTGTGTGTGTTTGTCTGGAGCTGCTCGCCAAGGTGTGTGTGTACATCGGTTCAGAAATGGGCTTTGACCACAGAGCAAAAAAAAAAAAATTCCTGCTTCCCAGCTTCTCTGTACTATGAAGCTTGGGTATCAAATTGTGGAGGAATGCTTTTCCCACCTCTGACCTACGGGTGTGTGCCCAGCCTGAGCCCGGACAGTTCTCGTGCTTATCTTCCTCACTCACCCTCACTCTCTCAAAATTTTCAGGATTTTAACTGTAGCTGGAGGTCCCACAATCAGTCGGGTGTGCCGTGCAGGTGGTACCCGCAGCCGTGTGGCTCAGAGACCACCACCAGAGCCGCCTCTAGAGCTCCTTCTGGGTGAGATCCCATGGAGAGGGAAGGGGAGCATCCTACTCGTGTGCAAGCAGCTTGCAGATAACAAGCTCTTGCTGTGTCTCTCCAGGATCCGTGTGCTTTTTGCCTCTCGACCAAGGGCCTTGCTGACTCCCAGTCAAAACCACTGCGATGCTGCTGGCTCATACTGGTGCTTGCAGCAGGCACAGTGTAACTCGTGACTGAGAGCTGGGGAGGTTGAAAAGGATTGTTGCTTCTCAGACAATGAAAAAAATAACAGTTTGATTTTTTTTTTTAATTTTCAGATCTTATCTCAACTGTCAAAATGGAACTTGACATCCAGTGTGAAGAGATGAGCCCATCTAGATGGGCTGAACTTCTGTCCACCATGAAATCCTGCAAGTCCATCAGGTAGTAAGTAGTTGTGTATCATCTCTAAGTAAGAACTGTTGTGTTTCTCTTCTTTATTTTTCAGCTGCAGAACTGTTGACCTGTCACTTAGAAATTGCACAGTAACAGTAATGATTCTGCCTATTTTTTATCTAGAAAGTTAATTTAAAGGGGGGAAAAGATCCTCCACCCTCTTGCAAAGTTTTTTTTCAACTACAGATGAGCATCCTTTGGTGCCACTCTTGTTCTGTGGCGTGCCGTAGAACTCAGCTAGGTAATACAGTTATCGAAGCATTTGCCCGCTGTTTTGGTTATTCTGTCGTTCTCTTTCTCCCTCAAGAGAGGGAAGACATCTCTCTGTGCTCATTAGGTCGCACACTCTCTGGGCTGCAGGGCACAACAGTCCCGCACAAGCCGCATGCCGTCGGCTTTTAATTCTTCACTCGGCCCTCAGAAGTACCTGCCTTGTGCAGTGAGCAGACCAGCGTGAGAGAAACATCTCCAGGAGCGTCAGCTGTAGGACAGGGTTCAGAAGAGCTGCTTCTGCACTCTCCTGCCTCTTCTTCTTGGGAATTCACCCCCCGCAGACTGGCATCGTCCTGCTGCGGCTGGAGAGGATGGGCCACAACCAGCCAGGGATGGCTTGGAGGAGGTCGGGCAGGCTGCAGGTCACTTGCTTTTGTTTTGCAAAGGAGCTTTTCTGCAGGCAAGCTTCATGGGTCTGACCTTGACTCCCTATTGTCTGCCGGGGTGGCAGGAGGCACGGGGATGGTTGTCTCCTGGGCAGGGGCTGGGCGGCTCCAGACATAGTGAACGAGAGCAGCTGTGGCAGGGGTTGTGAATCGGTGTTGAACACCATTCTGTTGGGACCCAAGGCTTCTTGCCAGAGGGAGGGAAGGAGAAGCCTACTAGAGCCTCAGTTTCCATAGTGTTGTCTAAGGAGAAATGACAAGGCGACTCCTGGCAGTCCTGGCTGTGGCTGCGCCTGGGGCTGGGGGGTTCTTCATGACACCGTCCTTTTGCCCCGAGTCTTTTCTGTCTCCTTGTACACCTCCCTGCCTGCCTTGGGCTCCTGATCCTTTCCTTGGCTCTTCTTCCGATTCAGCTCCCCTCCCATCAGTTTAGCAGAACTAGAAAAATGCTGATCTCCTCTGGGAGAAGCCACCGCCACGCTGCGGGCTTGCAGTTTGTGTGCTGAGAGTCGCACTGCTGGTGGGTGTTGCTGGGGCTGGCTGGGCTGGTCTCAGTGCAGAACCAGTCTGACAGCCTGGAGGCTGCCTGGGTTTGACATGGCTTTGGACAGCAGGTAGTTTGTGGCAGTGTTTCAGTGAAGGCGCATCCTCCAGCTGAATCCCTGCGTGGGGGGATGACTTCAGCCACGTCCCCTCTTCTGTGCAGCACGGAGGAGGTCCATGGCTTAGGGTCCATCCAGCCCCTCCTGTGCCCTGCAGAGAGAACATGTGTTGGTTTGGGCCATGCCTTGCCCTACAGCTCACGCACATACTGCCGGAGGCATCCCAGGGACTGCAGAGAGTAAATCACCCGCTTTGCTCCATGGGGAATGCACCAGCCGGGGAGAACAGAGCAGCCCAGGGGACTAAAGTGCTTCATCTCTCCTCCTGTTCCAGGCTGGATGACTGCAACCTTTCCAGCAGTAACTGTGAGGATCTCTCCTCCATCATCAACACGAATCCGTCTCTCACAGAGCTGAAGCTGAACAACAACGAGCTGGGAGACGCAGGCGTTGAACACCTGTGCAAAGGGTTGCTGGTGCCGAGCTGCAGCCTGCAGAAGCTATGGTAAAGCCCTGCTGATTGTCCTGCTCTAGCGTGCTTGCGGTCCGCTGCAGCTGCAGGCGTGTGGCAAGCATCTCAGCAATTACTGGGGTTGGAAAACCCCAGAAGCTCTTATCTAAACGGTGTATTTATTGGAAGACTCCAGATCATCAGTCTGGCTTCCTTTGTCTCCCAGCACTGAGG
Organism: Syrrhaptes paradoxus; assembly: GCA_013400615.1. NCBI lineage: Eukaryota > Metazoa > Chordata > Aves > Pterocliformes > Pteroclidae > Syrrhaptes > Syrrhaptes paradoxus. Next base: position 58,016 of record VZTO01021313.1, read on the forward strand.
GAAGGACAGGTTGGTTTTTCCTGCCAAGTGAAGTCTTTCTGGAGGCTTTCATTAGAAGAGGTAGCCAGCCTGCCTCCAGCCTAGGTTTAAACAAAAGGATGACCGCAGAAGGTGCTGCTCTGCCATGGGCACCTGCCTGACATTTTCACAAATCCCTTTGTCAGAGAGCTCTTCTTTTAGCCTCTGGTCCAGTTTGCTGGCTCCTTTCTCTAGGATCCAAGCAAAGCTGGTGCTGGAGTCCTCCAGCTCCTGGGGTGGGCCTAGGATCTTCATGATACTACCTTGTAGAAATAATTTGCCTTTTAGATGGGGTGCACCTGCTTCAGAGTCCCTGTGGCCCCGTCTCACTGACGCAGAGAGGGCAGGTTGGCTGTGGAGCTGGTGAAACCGCAGCTTTCCGATGGACCTTCAAGAAATAACTGTGGCACTCTGTACTGGCAGACTAACGCCAGTCGTTTTTCAGAGAGTTTGTCCTAAGCTTCCAACTTCTCCAGGTGCTCAAGTGACAGCCTGGATTAGGCTGCCAGTTCTGTAGAAACATAATTATCTGGTTTTGGAGTTCTGGTAAGGTGCCTTAGGGAATGAAAGAGCAACCAAACCCAAGCCAAAGTTAGCACCACCCCACAACAGCTCTCCATTGCCAGAAGGACTTGTCCGATAACTCCAAACACTCCATAGAAATACCAGAATGGTTCTTATGCTGGTTCTCCCAGCCTGAGTGCTGAAGGATGAGCTTCACAGGGCCTCCCTGTAGCATACCGTTAAACTTCTAAATGATATCCAGGGATTGAAGCCAAGTTGGATGAGATTTTTACTTTTAGCTAGCGTGGATCATAAAATGCCATTGCTTTATCTCTGGGATAAGCCTCATGAGGATTAGAACACTCCTGTAAGGCAGTTGTGGTGCTGCCTAATGTAGGGTGGATCCTCCTTCTGCTAGAGGTGCTATGTGGATGATTACACGGGAGGAAGCACGGGAGCTGTTGCTCATGCTGCAGGTATAATGCTAGCTGATAAAATATTTTGGCACACCTGTAAAGCAGCAGTACCAACCTGGTCGTACCGCCTTCTAGAGGGTTTCTCACTGGCAGTGCCACAGTGTCCTTTCCAAGCTCATGCACCTCTTTGAGAAGAGCCTTTGTAATTCTGGAGGTGGATTTCCCTCACCCCAGTTGCCTCTCTCCTTCAGGCTCCAAAACTGCAGCCTGACGAGCGCCAGCTGTGAGACCCTCCGCTCCATCCTCAGCGCACAGCCGTCCCTGACGGAGCTGCACGTAGGCGATAACAAACTGGGAACTGCTGGGGTGAAGGTGCTGTGTCAAGGGATGATGAACCCCAACTGTAAGCTGCAGAAGCTGCAGTAAGTACTCACTGGGGTTTGGTTGGTGGTCAGACAGGTCATGCTTGTCTTTCCCTTGAGACAAGCAGGAGTTTTGTCACTAGCTGTGGATTTCTTCCTGGTTTATGTGAACTTGTGTCATGCTGGTGGGTCTGGTGGGTTTGTACAAGCCGGGTGTCTGTTCTCACGGGCTTCATGTAGCCCTCCTGGGGCTGTTAGTGCCGGGGGCTGTTAATGCAGCTCCTGCCGGATGCCCAGGGAGGGTCTGGTTCTGCTGCAGCTGGTCCTTGTTTTACGGCTGAGCGGGACACAGGTCTGTTCGCAGCCCCCAGCTCCTCCCGGGAAGGCTGGGTGGCACGGCTGTGGGATGTGCTGCAATGCAAAACACAGCCGTGTGTTCCCCTAGGCAGCCGTGTGTTCCAAGGCAGCCCGTGCCTTGGGTTTGATGGAGGACCAGGGGAAAAACGGGGTGGGTAGTGAGGCTTTCTAGGGTCTCCTGGGATCTAGTTTAAGAATTAACACTTCCTGAACTGAGCAGGGAGATGCTACTAAAAACTGAAGCTTATCTCTTATTTTCACGTGTTGCCTGGTCTCGGCTCACGTCGGCATGTTCTCTGCCCTGGCTGACACACGCTTTGCCCAGCTGATGGCTTGCGGGCAGCGGGACGTGGCGAAGACGGTTAGTTTTCCCCTGGGCTTCTTTTCTTCTTGCAGGCTGGAGTACTGCGAGCTCACGGCTGATATTGTGGAAGCTCTCAACGCTGCCCTGCAAAGCAAGCCCACCCTGAAGGAGCTCAGCCTGAGCAACAACACGCTGGGAGATACAGCTGTCAAGCAGCTGTGCCGGGGACTGGTGGAGGCAAGCTGCAACCTCGAGTTACTACAGTAAGAAAGAACTGGTCGTCTCTAACCGCAGCTAGTCCTGCTGCTAGTCCTGCCATCCATAAGACCAGAAAAACTACTGAGAGGGATACTTGAAATTTCCACCAGATTTTTTGCTGGCTCAGATTTCCGTAACTGGAAACTGTAAGGAAATGTCTGGGGCTTTCACTTCTGGGTTTTTTTGACCTTTTTTTTTTTAGCATGTGGTTCTGAGCTCACTCTTACACCTGTTGGTATGGTGTAAGCATGTACCCCGGGGTACACCTGCAATGACAAGGGATGGCTGCTCGCCAGGATCTGAGAGCAACCGCCCTCGGTGGCTCCGGTTCTTGCCCCTGAATTACCAGCCAGTTGAGTATTTTTATTCAGACCTCTTTTTAACTTTGAAACAGGGATGCTGGACTTGGCCTTCTGTCTGGGGTAAGGCCCCTGAAGGGGTTTAGGAGAGAAACATGATTGATTTTCTCTTGCCCCTGTGCTTCAGCAGGGGCTGGCTGCCAGGGACTCACTGTATGCTGCAGCCAAGATTCCCCGTTGAAAAGCACAGTAGCTTTGAAGGGGGAGTTTGGGCAAAGCGATCCAGGCATTAATGGGTGTGAGTGGGTGGGTCAGAGTGCCAGCACCCCGCAGCCTCGTGGGGTGCGGGAGAGGAGTGTTGCCTCCCTCAGAGCCCGTTTCCTTTGGGTATACGTGCATCTGACGTACCTTGTCCCCTCTGAGCCTTGCAGGCTCCAGCAACGCCCGGCGGAGCTGCACGGGCTTGCAGCCAGGAGCTGCCCCACGGCCCCTCCTGGCACCCTGAGCTGGGGGTGCTGGGGTGTGTCTAACGCAGCAACTCCAGCCGAGCTTTCTTCTGCAGCCTGGAGAACTGCGGCATAACCAGTGAGAGCTGTCGGGAGATCAGCGCTGTGCTCGGTAGCAAGGCGTCGCTGCTAGATCTCTCCGTGGGGGATAACAAGATCGGGGACTCTGGCCTGGCTCTGCTGTGCCAAGGACTGATGCATCCCAACTGCAAGATTCAGAAGCTCTGGTAAGGGCAGGCAGCGGTTAAATCCCTCTGGCAGCCTCGCAGCTGTCTGTGCTGCTGGTTTGCTCCGAAGCAAAAAGTTCCTCGCTTCCCCCACCCTGCAAATCAAACCTGGGCAGGGGACGCCAGGACCTGGACTGCACTGAGAGCACCTGGGTCAAATTCTGGGGAGAGGGGGAGTGGGAATTTGTGACGGCATTGTCTTGGCTTCCTGTTGGGTTATCTGTCTGCTGGAATCGCATGGTGCTGTTTCTTCCCTGTGTTACAAACGGAGCTTTTTGTGCAGCACACGGGAAGGGAGGAGAAGGCTGGGAGGTGTGAAGCGTAAGTGGGTTTTGTGCAGGATAGAAGACAATGAGGTGATGTAACCAGAAATTCAGAATACTACAAGAGGACTCTGTTTTCTAATCTAAGTCGTTCTTGGGGGAAAATCATGTTTTGTTCCTCCCCGCAGGCTGTGGGACTGCGACCTCACGAGTGCCAGCTGTAAAGATCTCTCCAGGCTCATCAGCACAAAGGAGACCCTGGCAGAGATCAGTCTGATAGACAACAACCTGAGAGACTCGGGGATGGAAATGCTGTGTCAGGCGCTCAAGGATCCCAAATCCAAACTCCAGGAGCTATGGTGAGCTGCTGTCAGGCTTCGCGTACCCACTGCCTTCTGCGGCCACCCCACGGAAGAACAGAGGAGGGGAAGCAGTGCCCAGCAGATGGATCCTCCGTTGCGGTGGCTCTGTGAACAACTCGTGCCAGTTGGTACCTAACGGATTTAGACTGGCAGAGCTCAAGGGATTTGTATTTCTAAGCTCGCAGAGGCTTTGCAGATCTGCCCTATAGTTATCCTGTTATAAGCAACAGGAGACCGAGCACCACTCGCAGAACTCCCGTCTAATGTATTTTATTGTGCAACAAATGGGAGCTCAGAGAGCTAAGGGACTTCTGGAGTTTGGAAGGGCTCGTGTAACAGCAAAATGAGTGCTATGGTCAGAGATCTTGGGATCTTCCCTGGATCCAAGCCCTCCCACTGAGTAGCCAAAAGAAGGCCCTAGTGACACAAACCGTCCCCAGCATCCTCTTGCTGACAGTGTTCTCTTTCAGGCTGGGATGGGCCAGTGTCACCTGGCCAGGAGGGGACAGTTGTCCTTTCACGCAGAACTCGAACAAGCAGCCCTTGCGCTTTCCCATGTTGTGAGTTCAGCTCCTGCCCCCGGCTGGGTCCTTCCCCTGCGCTGGTGGCCTGGGAGGTGACAAGGTGCCTCAGGAGGGCACGGGGGAGCTCAGAGCAGCCGTGAGAGCAACACGCTTCGCCTCTGGTTATTCCTGGGCTTTACGAGGTGCATGCTCCGAGACAGGCATCCCGAGTATAGTATAAAGAGTGGGAGAGGTGGTGCTTGGAAAGGACTGAGCAGGCGGGGGGTTGAGAGGAGCACAGTGACTGGGGAAGGTTTTGTTTCCTCTCGTCCCGCTGTTGGGGCTCCTGGGAAGCAGACGTGAAGCAGTGAGCAGAGCCTGGTCCCCTCTGAATCCCCCACGGAGATCCCCTGTTGCTTTTGCCTTGCAGGGTGCGGGAGTGCGGGCTCACCACCGCTTGCTGCAAGGCCGTCAGCTCGGCGCTCAGCGTGAACAGGCACCTCAAAGTGCTGCACATGGGCGAGAACAAGTTGGGAGATGCGGGTGTTGAACTCCTGTGCGAAGGGCTGCTGCACCCCAACTGCAACATCCAGTCCCTGTGGTAAGGTGCACCCTGCAAAGCCATCGGCTCCTCGCTGTGTCCCCCTCCCAGGATCAGTGTGCAGAGAGAGGAAGAGAGCGACAGAGGGTAGCGTGGGGTTTTTTTTGCTCCCATGAAACAGTTCACACCCGAAAGAATTCCCAAACTGGTGTTTAGCTGGTCCACCAGCAAGGAAATGGAAGGCACAGGTGCTTCCGTGTGTCTTGTTGCTCCTGGTCTGGTGCAGCGCAGGCTGTCGCCCGTGCAGCGGTGCCTTCCCGGCCATCCACGGCCGTGCTCCCAGGTGCAGGACTGAAAGCTCACGGTACAGTGTATCTTCAGGATCTAAAGCAAAGTGTAGGGAGGCTGGAGGAGTCTTGCTTGGCTCTGCAAGCAGCTCAATGCCGAGCTTCCCGTGCCCTTCTCTGAACTCACCCATGGACCTGTCTCAGGTCAGGCGCTGATGGAGGAACTGGTCCAGGTCTGGCGCGTTCATTCCCATGCCTGCTGGTCGCAGTGCAAAGCCTGCCTGCATGCACCAGTTGCCTCCTGCTTTCCATAGTCTCCGTGGGTGCCAGTGCAGGTGCTGGTCCAGCCTCCCTAGCGGGAGCAGGAGGCCAGCTGGAGCATCACGATGGTGGGACTGGCCTTCCCCATCAGCCTGTTCCCCTCCCAGGTGGGCACCCGGCTCTGCCCTGGTGTGGCCGTGGCCTGTGTGATGCTCAGGGTGCTGTGCTTGTCTCCTCCACGCCATCTGGCAGAGGCCGGAGCTGTGCTCTGATGCCCGAGACTGGCAGTGAGTGAGTTGAGCCAATGAGTTGTGGGAGACACCAGTAAGACTTGAAGTCTCTGCCCAGAGAGATGTTTGCTGGCCACATAAAGCTGCTTGCTTCTCAGCTGAGAGGCCTCAGTTGCCCTTTTTATAAAGATGGTTGCAAGTCTCGGGTAATAAGCTTTAGACATTATTTCTGATCAGGTTAAACCAAAGAGAAGATGATGCTGAAGTTGGCAATGTTTTCTGAGGGTTCCTGCTCCCCCTCTAGCTTTAGGGAGGGCTTTGGGCTGTCCCGCAGTCACCATGATCACAGCTTTCTCTGTGGGAGGACCACGGACCAGCCCTGCTGGTGTCTCGGATGCCAGCCTAACGAGGATCTCTGCTCCGTGCTGGGGATGTCCACCAGCGTGGCGGGTGGGCTGGGCTCTGGAGCCACCGCTCGCTGCACTGGGCTCTCCATCCTCTCCCTGCAGGCTGGGTAACTGCGATCTGACGGCAGCCTGCTGTGCCACCCTGGCCACCGTCATGGCCACCAAGCAGTGCCTTACCGAGCTGGACCTGAGCTACAACTCCCTGGACGATGAAGGCATCAGGAGGATCTGCGAAGCCTTGAGGAATCCCAGCTGCAACGTGCAGCAGTTAATGTGAGAGATGTTTGTGGTCCTGCTGGTGTTCCCCGGGCAGGTGGTGAGCTCTGCGGGGAGGGGGCCGCCAGCACCGGCTCTCTGGGCATTGCACCCGGGGGCAGCTGGCGAGCTGGGGGGCCAAACACCACCCGCACGGTGCAAAACACGCCTTGTCCCTTCCGCGTGATGTGACCACAGTGCCTCGATCTGCCTTGGTCCACAGGGCACAGGAACAAGGTGAGGGTGGTGCTGGGGGGCAGCGGTGGGGTCCTGTGTTGTAGGGTGTGTTTCGGGCTGGTGGGCCAGACCTCCAACCCTTCCTGTGACATGGTGTTCCCGTACCCGTGGTTTGTGTGTGCTAACAGGAGGATGCTCACTAAACCAGCTTGCCTTTCTCTTTGGGTGTAGTTTGTACGACATTTTCTGGAGTTCTGAAGTGGATGATGAACTGAGAGCCCTGGAGGAGTCCAAGCCCGAAGTGAAGATCATTTCATGAGAGGTGACTGCCTGCAGAGCAACGGCAAAGCAACGTCCTCTTCTTAGTCTGAACTTTTTCATAGATCGAGCTAATTAACTTAATAGAGAATGTGCTTGTACCAGAAACGTGTCTGGATCCCCTGAGCGCGTGTCTGGGGAGCTGATCAACCTTCTGTGCGTCTCTGGGTGTGCTAACTCTGAGGCTCCTGAAAGCGTTGTACATTTTCCCTGCAGCATTACTATCCTTGAAATAAACAATTATTTGGCATCTTCTAGAAGTGAGTCCCTACCCTTCAGGAGCTCTTTAATCCTGTAATCCCTTCTAACGCCTTAGGCAGAGCTCATTTCCAAAGGCAGGAGGAGAACTACCTTCTGCGTTGTTGCCGGGTGGTGCTTTTGCCAGGTCTCTGGAGAAGGCTCTCCCAACACCAGATGGTTTTTAATCTAAAATGGAGCTCTCCCCTGCCTTTCCCTAGCAGAGTTCTTGGAAAAGCAGCGGTGGCCAAGGCACTAGAGAAGAAAGAAATGAGCAGCTGTTCAGCTGAGTAACTTCAAAAGTGGTGTCCCTTGAAAAGTGATTTTCCTACCCCCAGAAGATGGTGTGTGCATTTCTGCTAGTACAGGAGACGGTGGAATGGTTTCATAGGTTTGCTCTGGCGAGAGGGGTTCCACAGGAACGTCAGTAAAAATCTGTGTGCAAATAATTAAATCCTTCATTTTTCTACTTACAAAAAAAAATGATATATATCTGTATATTTCTCCATCACTTCGGAAATACAATACTACTGCTACTGCCTTGTTTTACATGTTTGCTTTCGGTAAGTTCCTGGCTGAAGCGTGCCAGGAGATCTTAGCCAAGGCTTTAGGAGCACAGCAAGCCTAGAAGGACCTTCCCCTGGCTTCAGAGGACGGTGACTGGGTTTTCCTGCCCAGTCAGAGTTTTAATAAACTTTGTTCCAAGGGAGAATGCAGCTGTTGCACACGTTAACTAAAAAGAAGGGATGTGGCTTTAGAAATGTCAGCGATAAACCTGGCATCGCCCTGGGGTGAGATTGGAGGAAGAATGCCAAAAAAACCCATTCCCCAACCTCCCTCTTCCTAGAGCCATCGCCTGGTGTTTGGCTCAGTTGCAGATCCTGCCTGGCACCCAGGTTAAAGGTGTTCTCCAGGTTTTGGCTTGTGGTGCTCACATGTCCATCCCATAGCGGCTGTCACTGGCTTTTCT
>VZTO01021314.1:0-28674 GCA_013400615.1 Syrrhaptes paradoxus
CAACCCAGGCCATTCTGATTCTAGGATTCTATGACTCTCAGCAACAGAAAAGCATGTTTTTGTCACACGAATCACCAACAGACATCCACTGTTGTTTGTGAAAGCAGGTTCATTACTCTCTGTGGACAACACCATGACTTGTAAAAAGAATAGGCTGGAATGAGATACTTTACTGCCCAAGTCAGTGTATTATCCTTGCTGAGACCATATGCAGCTCTGTGCTGCTACTCAGCATGAACATAGTCATCAAAATCTTCCTCAAAACCAGCAGAAAAATGCCTGAAACTCCTCAGCTTCAAAAGCTCATCTCTGCAGCCTCTGCAGCATAACAGAACATTGTTGAGGGCTTCTAACTATGCATAGTAAGAAATATGGTAGAATTAGTCTGTTTGCCAACAGGTAGTGCCTGATCTGCCAATTTCACAGTCAGCTGCTATCTATGGATAATATAAGCTGCTCTCCTGCTGCAGTAATAATACTTTCTAATAAAATTGTAATCTTGGCCACTGAAACACACCTTTGTGTATTTTTATGTGTTTATTAGAAACTGTGAGATTTAATTAGATACAGTGCAAGCATTTTATCTTGTCAGCTTTGCTGGCAGAGATCTGAGTTATGCAACTTCATTGGACGTAGATGCTCTTCCTAGAGATTTTCTGTTCTGCCCTAGTTGTTAATCCTGCTACTTCTCTGTTTTTTGGTATGTGTACGTTTAGTTGCATATGGGGATTTTGCAACAATGACTGCTAGGATAGTTTTTAGTGTAGGTCATATCAGCACCCAATATACTCTTAAGCCTCCTTGAATAAGTACAGCAAGAGAGCCCCTGCCAAAAGCAGATAATGAAGGTGACAAGAACTTTTATTTGAGTGCAAGTTTAATAGTGTTTCAGGGACCAATGCAGACAGGTAACATGGAATTGCTATCTGCAGTGCTCTTCAAAGAGAGGATACAAAAGATTTCAGAATTGTCTAGAGATTAAAGATGAACAATTTGAACACCTGGAAAAAGCCCAATTTCTTAAGGGTTGTTGACTTTCAATTTCTGAGAATCCAGACTTACCAAGATGTTCAAAATGGGTCCCAACGAGTAGAAGAATCCAAGCACTAATGTCTCTTTTGTCAGTTCGAGCTATATATGTTATCTTGCTATTATATCCTTCCCACTCTTTGAGCCTTTTCTGGCTCCTGCAGCTAAATAGACTGCAGCAAGCATTTCCTACTCTGCTTTTATTTAATAGAATCCATCATTTTCAAAAAGAAAGAGATTTAATCTAACAAAGTGCTTAAGCTTGTGCATGCCTGCAAACATATAAGTGATTCTGTTGAACTCAAGGAGGACTAGCACATACTTAAAGTCAATACAGAGTGAAATCTTTTGCTAGATCAGGCCTCACAAGGGCTGCTGATGAGATAAGCTAGGAGATGAATGGTGTTGCTCAGACACATCATAGCACTGCCTGTGCAATAGGAAGGTGCAGCTGGAGCTGCTGTTGTTGGGGCAGTTCTCTCTAAAAGGAGATTAAGCATGTAAAGTTAAGTCAACAAAGGATTTGTGTCAATGTGCGGACAGCCTTAGAGGATGAAATAACCTAAAAGATGCCTAGCTTTAGTATATGGAAACTTGTGCTCATTTATGTCCTAGACTGGATCCACGGGACAGCTAAGACATATCAGGACTGATGCTGCAATACTGCCCTTAGCCTGAAAGCAAGAATCCCTCTGTGGCACCTCTGTTCCCTCCACAGCGCAGGGCAGGGTAAACATGTCTAGAGGGCTCGCTGCTGAGGTGCTGAGGGTCTTGGCACCTGAAATAGGGTTCAGAGGACCCTGGAGACACCAGAGTTTCCAAAATTACATGCTTCAGTGCCTCCATCCTTTATGGATGGATCCAGTCCCAATGTAACTGACTGTTGGCTTTTTGCTACAAATCTATGTGTTTGTTTCAGTCCTCACCTGGAATGACCGTTGCCAAAACAAGGCAATAACTCAATCTCTGTGTCAAGTCTCTCACTGCTGAGCCCACCAAGAGAAGGTGGCAGCTGTGATTTTTGTACTTTGTACTGTGCTAGAAACTGAGTTGCACTTGCTGGCTGACTGGTAAAAACTGGTTTTGCTTGTCATGAACCTGAGCTATTTTGAAGAGATTACTAATTCAGGAAAGTTTCTGTTGTCCACTACCTCATCCTGTTATATAGTCACCTCGTAACTATGTAGTTAGTTACTTTTTCCTTCTCCAAAGAGCTCTGATACACACTGAGCAGTGGCATCACTTATTAAATTATGCAAAAACTGCACCCTTCATGGGTGATAGCCTAGAAAAAAAATCTTACTGACAATAGTATACTGAGATCTTTCTTTAGTTTTTGTAGTGAAAGCTGTTGTTTGGGGAGTCCAGCGTGCCTCACTAAAAACTCAGAGGAGTTAGAGCTTCCTTGCCAGGGCTGGGACTGCAGAGGAGCCCTGGGAATGTGCTGCTGATGTGTGGGCGTAGCAGTCCCTAGACTGGTGGTAAAGTATTATTATTTTAGTCACTGGCAAAGGGGAGGGGAAACAAACAAGAAGAAATACAAAGAGAAATGTCAAACCACTGTAAGCAACCTAAATTATGCAGGAATCATAGAAGGAAGACCAAGAGACTTGGATAGGAAAATTACTGAAAAATGTATAGCAACATCTGTGTTGTGTCTGCATCAGACTTGAGACAGAGCTGGGAAACCTGTTTGGATGACATGCCAGGTGATACTAAACCGTTCCTTATCCCTCAAAGAAAATAAATATGGAAAAAATGCTGCTCACCCTTTCTCCTTTTCTGCTGCAGTAACCCTTTCAGACTTGCCTATACAGTTTTGCAGGTCTTACAAATTCAGAGGAGGCAGCTCCAGCCCCACCAGCACTGCTGATTCAGCTGGACTGGGAGCTGAGACAGCCAGCAGGTAGCTGCCAAGGAGCAGGCAGCCTGGTGTCGAAAAGGGGGAAGCTGCTCTCCTGTCACCATGAAATATTTCCAACCTGGGTCTAACATCAAAGCCCTGTGCTGAAACAGCGGCCGGCAAGCACAGGAATGGATGGAATATACTGTGAGTGCCAGCTGGCCACAGGGATGCTGCTTTTCTAGCTCGGTTAGAAAATCTCCCCTTTAAGTCCAGACACTGCAGCTCCGAGCACAGAAATGGCTCAGGGAGAGCAAAGAGGTGGTGTCTGCTCTGCCTCTCCCATTTTTTTTCCCGCAAAATTTGTGAAGGAAAGGCTGTGACAGTGCCTCCTCCTCAACCAGTTCTGCTTTTCTTTTTAGCAACAAACCACCCATACGCTGAAGTGTGAGTTTTGGGCCCCTGAAGGGAGCTGTGCCAGGCTCTCCCAGGGCATGTGTGGGGCACTCAGGCATCCCAGAGGCACCGCTGCACGGTGCTCAGTACTATCTGTAAAGAAGCCAGGAAGCAAAACACTGTCCAGATTACATTATTGGAGACAGGCATACAGAGCAAAATATATAAGCTAACAGTCTAGTTTTCCAGGACAGTGTCATCACCATCAACCAAGTATTATTTTTAGAAGATACTTCATAAAGGGCTGGATTGAACATATTTTAAGCATTCTGTGATTTTGACAAAAATATGAGGTTTGGTGTCCTTCCTTATATTTTAACCTTTTGCTTTTTTAAAATAAATTTTATAAATCTCATTTCATTTTTCTGCCTGAAGTACATTAGTTTCTATGGAAACATTGTAGTCATTTATGTGCATGGTGTTTTCTGACATCCATATGTGGAGTATAAAGACAAGTTATATCACTGTTGTGAAATATAGGTATCACGGCTCTCTGTGCAAGAGAGAGGACACCTTTAGACTTTTATATAAAAGATGCAAAAGTCCAGATACAAGGAGGCAGCAACGAGCTGAGCTGTGGAATTTAAGACACTCAATACGTTGACAGTCACACTGAAGAAAAACATGGAATTCACTTAATATTTCATTTTGCATATTTGGTGCAATTGTGTAGAGCAACACTGAAACCTCAGTGAATTAATTACCACAAAGAGTCTAATGATGTAACTCATCCTTCCTGCAACAACATCCAGAACTGCTGAAGGAAAGATAAAGAAACAATCATGCTGTTTCTTCCTTCATGAAAAACAGAAAATTATATTGTGACACAGTGTGTAAATAACAGAACCAAAGACATTGGCTCTCCAAGTATCTCATTCAGTAACATAAAACAAGCTTCCAGTGAGTGATAATTGTTTCTTACGTTTTAATCAGGTTTTTATGAATCCACGTTTCATATCTTCTGAAGGGTTAGTGAAATCCTCCCTATTTGAAGTATGTTTTAAAAAGCAGTGCTATGGCAGTCGAAGATATTCAGAGAATGAAATTATGACATGATGGGATGCTATAGAGATAGGGCACACCCATTACAAATCCTTTGGCTGCTGTGTGTGAAAACTGTAGTTTAGGAGGTAGCACTCTGATCATTGAAATTACTGTAACCTTGCTTCTTACACATCTTTTACTTTTGATTCTTAATATTCAGAACTGTAATTTGACATTTTTTTATCATTTCTACCATATAGAACCTCCATCAAGACACGGAAATCAGCTTCCTTGAATGTACCTCTCCAACGCAAAATAAACTGCAGTGGGAATATTAACCTCTGATGTACAAATCGAGAGGTGTTACACATATTACCACAATATTAACAATCAGCAAAAAGCTGTAGAGATATGATAGGTGGGTTGAATTAAACCTAGCAAGCAACCAAAACCATGCAGAGTCCTAATATCTAAGAAAATATAACAATATCGGTAATGTTATCACTTATTATGGAGAACACAAAGAAAAAATATTTTCTCAGACTCCTGCAAGAGATCCTGTGTACTCTTTCTTTTCAAAAATATGCAGATTTCAAATGTATTTGATGAATCCTGCCTCACAGGAAGAAGTCATGTTTTCTCTGAAAACACCATCAAGAGTGACATACATTTCTCTGTGATCCACATTTCCTTGTCAGACCACCTTCAAATGCCCTTTGAGTGGATTTAGTAAGGGCTGCCAACTCTTGCAGGAGCTTGAGATAAGGAGAGACAATTGTCTTGATGGCACACGGCAGGACAGCTCAGCAGTTCCCGGGCCATCTCCCCCTCCCCAGCAGAGTGGAGCAGAGCGAAGATCCTGTTTAGCCACATTAGAGGACATGGGCAGGGTTGGGCTCCCAGATGGTTTGACACCATCAGAACCACTTACATTGAAAGCACATTTTGCCAAATAGTGACAACTTTTTGCAATCTACAGCTCCAGCTGACTTTTTGTCATGTGTGGATTCAGTGTGCTTTAATCCCCAAATTCTCAGCACAAGACCAAGGCAGGCCCTTGTTACTTCAGGTCAAATTAATGGAAAATAAAAATCTATTGGCATAGTAGCAAATGAATCCAAACTGTTGAAAATGTGGGATCCTGGCACTAACAGGAATAGGACACTTGTTATTTTTCCCAGCTCTTCAGTTCATTAGGAAACCAATAACCCCCAAGACAAGGTAGCCTGTGCTGGTTCTGCTAGCTGTGTATTGAGCTGAAGGAGGCTTTTTACCTAATGTGATCTGGCGTTACCAGCTAACCTTGGTTCATATGCGCATGAGAGCACCGGCACCTGAGCTGTAGCCACCTTGCTGGCAGCCCAGAGGACCCTGTTCCCTTTCTGCTCAGAGTCTAAGAGTAGCCCAACATGGCTCATGATGGAGGTGAACGTATGAGCCACTGGGAAGAACAATACTGCAGATCCCTGCAAAAGTATTGGTGAGTTTAAGTTGCCCTCACTTGGCCCTGAATCTATCCATTAGGCCAGTCAGGAAATGTTAGATTTAGCATTGCTCTTCTGTAAGCTGTTCCTGGATCCCTGGGGTTTACCAACAAGTGAAGGTTGCTGTAGCTCTGACTTGCCATGGCTCCAGGAAAGAATATGGTGAAAAAGCCTTTATATTGTATCTATATTGCTTGATAATGCATCTACAGTGGGGTGATCCCAACTCTAAATTCATTTTAGATTGAGAAGCATTTTTTGAATAGAAATGCTAAAATACCTGTCCTGACATAGGGAAATACTTGTGGACAGGCCTTTAAGTATGGTACTGGCAGTACTACGGGGTAAAGCTAGCGCTGAGTGTAGGATTTATTTTGGCCCTGTATCACAGCTTCAACCTCACTTTTTTGTTGTTNGTATTGCTTGATAATGCATCTACTCTAAATTAGTTTTAGATTGAGAAGCATTTTTTGAATAGAAATGCTAAAATACCTGTCCTGAGATAGGGAAATACCTGTGGACAGGCCTTGAAGTATGGTACTGGCAGTAAAGCTAGTGCTGAGTGTAGGATTTATTTTGGCCCTGTATCACAGCTTCAACCTCACTTTTTTGTTATTTTTGGGGGGTTTTTTGTTTGTTTGTTTTGTTTTCCTTCCTCTTGGCCTTCCAAGAAGAGCTGTCTCTCATTGGCAGGAATGTCAGATGAGTCAACTGGGAAGCAAACAGCCCAGTAAAACAGGAACAAGAATGTGAAGGGAAATGCTGAATATTTATCTTGGTTGTTGGCTCTGGGAATGGCTCCAGATCTCAGCTACACGGTGCCATGACAGTAATGGAGACAGCAGACCCACTGACCATCACTCTGAACTGCTCCTTGCAGGATTGCCTTCCAATTCTGGCCCAGCAAATTGATAGTTTACAAACTTCCTAGGAAAGGGTGTGGGTTTCTCAAGGCATTTCCTGAATGAACTTCCTAAAACGCTGCAGGTAACATTATCAGGTGTTCCCTAATATCCCCATGGGAGGGTGGAGTGAATCTGTGTGTGTAACACAGTGGGTTATCCCTCAAGATGCTGTTGTAAATGGTCAATGTTTATGGCCTTTGAAAATGAAGCATACCTCTGTCAGACCTGAGGAAAGTTGATCCTATTTAGCTTACATTTATTCAGCTATCTGTAAATTAGTCCTTTTAAATTTTTTGTCCTTTAAAGATAGCTATGAATTTCTCCTCTCTTAGAGCTTCCTTCTGTCACTTACTGTTGTAACATATGAAAGTGCTTCATGCAAAATCAATAGCAACAGCAAATTCCCTGGTGGACTTCAAGGAGTCTCGTGTGTGTTATAAAGCCAGATCTGTGTCTTGAGTGTTGTGATTTTAAGGCCACTCAGCAATAAGCACCACGCAGCCTCTCGCTTTTTCCTCCTCTCAGGTGGGATGGAGAAGTGGAAGAAAAAAGGTAAAAAACTCGTGGGATGAGGCAAGGGCAGAGGGGGTTTCACTCACCACTTGTGGTCATGGGCAGAAAAGAGACTTGACTTGGGGAAAACACAAAACCAACTTAATTTGTGTTAACAATCAAAATCAGAGCAAGATAATGTGAATGAGAACTACATCTTAAAAAAGGCACCTTTCCCCCACCCCTATCTTCTTCCTGGGCTCAAAGGCTTTGTTCCCAGTTTTTCTGCCTTCTCCCCCATGGTGACACAGTGGGGGCAGGGGATGGGGGTTGCAGTCAGTCCATCACATGTTGTTTCTGCTCCTTCCTCCTCAGGGGAGGGCTCCTTGCAGTCTTCCCTGCTCAAGCGGGGGGCCCCTCTCACACAAGGATCTTTCACACACTGCTCCAACGTGAGTCCTTCCCACAAGCTGCACTTCACTAACTGCTCCGGCGTGGCTCTCTTCCATGGAGTCACAGCCTCCTTCGGGCACAGCCACCTCCTCCAGCGTGGGGTCTTCCACAGGTTGCGTACAGATTGGTATCTGCTCCACTGTTAAATCTCCATGAATTACCAAATTCCATGGACTGTGTGGGTGGGCGCAGCCACCTTTCCCAGCATGGGGTCCTCCACAGGCTGCAGGGGAATCTCTGCTCCAGCACCTCCTCCCTCTCCTCTCTCTTCACTGACCTTCGTGTCTGTGCAGTTGTCTCTCTCACATCCAGCTCCTCTCTCCGCTGTAGGTTCTTCACTGGCTGCTGAAAGACTGCTGGCTCTGGGATGGGGGCTGCACTGGGCTGGCTGGGCCAGGACTCTGTGCAGAGGCTGGGGATGTGGTGGTCGGTGGGGTTGCAGCAGAGGCTGGGCAGGCAGCAGGCAGGCAGCTGGACCGGGCCCTGCCTGGGGCTGTGCCCCACTCCATGCACTGTGCCCCCCCTTAAATGTGTTATTGGTAGAGGCACTGACTGGCTTGGCCTTGGCCAGCTGGGGAAACTTCCAGCAGTTTCTCACAGGGGCAATCACTGTACCCCCTCCCTCACTACCAAACAAACCCACCACATAAAATCACAACACTGAGAAAGCCACTTTGATAAGTCATTTTGCCCTGTTTCATCCTGGGAGGAGTGAAGGGACTAAATAGGGCATTTTATTTGTTAGCACCACAACGGGAGCAGAGGCTTTTCTTGGAGTCTGGCTTCCTAATGTCAGGCTCAACTCCCAGTGCTGAGATGTTGCTCCAGCAGCACATGCTCTTCCACAAGACGGAGGCTTTTCTCACATTAACCCTGTGGCCCTCTCACCCCCACCATGCCCCAGGATCAGAGCTGTCATCACAAATTTTGGCATAGCTGGGGTTTGACACATTAATTAACTGATTGAAAAGTGAAGCCAAGACATCTTCCTAGTGCTGGATGCTGACCAAGACTGAAGCCAGGTTGGGGAGATCACAGCAGCCACAGCACAAGGATGATGGCCAGCCAGGGTCCTAGCTAGTGGGTCAGCTTTGGCTTCAGCAGGTTACTGTGTGCCAGCATGGAGAAGACAAATATCATGGCTAAGCCCTTGTCAAGGTTATCAGCAAAGAGAAGATTCACGAAGGCATTTTTGCAACTTGTTCAACCTCATCCCCCACTCTCTGAGAGGAACCAGATGGAAACCCAGGGCCTTGCATCAGTTGGCCAAGTGAGGACCCAATGCCCTGGGAACAAAGCTTTAACCTTTAAAGACATCTCTTTCTGACCAGCATCACCTGAATCGTGTCTGGCCTCAGCTTCAGCCAGTTGGTCTTTTGCCATTTTAATAGTGGCATCAGATGATATCTCTATATTTCTATACATCTATATGTCTATTTATCTACATAATCACCAGGTTTTTTCTAATATATATATACACATAAATATATATTGTCACCATCATCCCAAAGTGCTGCAGCATGGTGTCATTTCCTAAGAGCTTCCTGTAGCTTTTGATGAGAAGATAGGATGCTACGAATATTTTTAGGACTTTAACTCTGAGTATAGCTGGTTTTCACTGACTTTTTTTGCCCAAAAGGATCTGTTCCACAAGGTATAGCTCATGTTTTTCTCAGAGTTTTGTAGGTAAGCTAGAAGCAATCTCAGACAGTGTCATTGTGGCATATGATAAAATTGAAGTGGGGATCTTCCTTTCCCACTCCTTTTATATTATGTTAATATTCAACAATAATTTGTCAACAAACTGGAACAGACTGACATTTTCTTGGAAATGTGATTGTTTTACAATATCGTTTCAGAGTAGAGAATGATCAGCACCAGCCAACATCTGGGGAGCAGTAGTACCTCAGAGAAGGCAAGTATCACCCCCATCGTATGGGAAGAAGCCATCAACAGTAGTGGTGGAAGGTGCTCCAACCATCACAAACCCGTTTTTCATAGAATCATAGAATCACAGAATGGTTTGGGTTGGAACTGACCTTAAAGATCATCGAGTTCCAACCCCCCTGCCATGGGCAGGGACACCCTCCACTAGACCAGGTTGCTCAAAGCCTCATCCAGCCTGGCCTTGAACACCTCCAGGGATGGGGCATCCACAGCTTCCCTGGGCAACCTGTTCCAGTGCCTCACCACCCTCACAATAAATAATTTCTTCCTAATATTTAGTCTAATTCTGCTCTCTTCCAATTTAAATCCATTACCCCTCATCCTGTCACTACAAACATTTCTTCCAAACAATTGAGGTTTGCAGGGTCACATTCTGACAAGATGTCCAAGCCCTGACCTGCTTGTGCCTCTCACAACAGAACTTCTCCAAGAAGAGTTGTTATCATCTTGTGCTGCAAAAGGGGGAAAGAAGAGCAATACAGCACCCAGAAGTCTCCAGCTGCAAATGACATTTTGTACTGAATCAGACAAATAATGTTAACAGGATTGCAACTATGGGATGAGATTTTTGGTGATAAAATAATATTTATGCAGGCAGTTATTTATTACTTTCAAAAGGAAGCAATCGATACTTTTTCTGTGTTGGACAACTCTATTTCAGTTTTAAAAATGCAAAATATTATGAAAGCATCAATTTCTAGCACTTTGTGGCATTTGGGAATTGTCATCAACTTGTCAGCATGAACCTGAACACTTTTCTCCAGCAATTTGAAAAATCTAAGAGACTGGGCTTTACTACTACATGCTATGGGAATATGATGGGTGGTTTCTAGCAAGTATGTGCCTCCAGTTGACTTTATTTTAAACTATTTTTCTTTTCAACTGTTTTTATTTTCCACTATTTTTATTTTGCATCTTGTGCTTAAGCCACAAAAAGTTTCAGTCTATGTGACTAGAATTTCTTCTAGTCATAACAGATATAAAAACCCAGCATCTCTAATGGAGAGTCAATAAGCAATACTCAAATATTCCCAATACCCACAACCCACCTAAAGAGAAAATAGCATCTAAATCAATATTTTTGTCAAAATAACTTTGACTTTTCTCCAGTTCTATTTGACTACACTTCAAACCAAAAATGCTAGATGTAAGATTACTCTATATGCCAGAGTCTCTGTGTAGGAGTTGGATCCTTTGCAGTCTCCAGCATGAGCCTCTTTCAAGTGAGAGGTCGATATTTCTACTGTGTTTTGCACATACCATCCACTTACTCTTTCACATATCAGTGCCTGTTGTGATATTGAATTATCTGAATGTCTGCTTATGGTTTGGTTGGTTAGAAATCAATTTACTACAGTAAACACATATATCCACACAGTCTTGCCTATGCTTGTTATCCTCCTGAAGCTCCTTAATAGCTGCAACTTCTCCCTTCCTGGCTTTGAGGAAACAAGTCAGGGCTTGAGGGCTACACACACTGTCTTTCCACCAGCCCATGTCAGCCTGCAGCCACTGGTAACTTCCTCCCTGCCCCACTTTCTGCAGGGCAAATCTTTTGGCTTACTGCTGCCTTTTGATCTCCAGCTTGGAAAAACAACTCCTCACGGCATTGAGCACAAGGCATGGATTCTGCACAGCTCTAACCTAAGCTACTAGCTCCGAGCATTTTTACGGAAACTCCATACCAAGATTTGTTCTCCTTCCTTGCGTGATGACCTTATGTCCATCCTACTCTAAATTTATGACGAATAACACCAAACTAAACATCCATACATCCACACTGTACTTGTTAATATCTTGTCAATTTTTTTCAGCTTATTAATTATGTGTGCTATGCTAGGAGACAAATTCCAAATATGGAGCTCATACACAGTCCCTAGTCCTATAAACTGATTTTTACCATGGCCTAGGATGACTCATAATAAGACAGTAGAGAAGGGTAAAGAAAGAAGGGCAACATAATGAAAAATATGCTTTTATACAGGAAAACAAATGCTGTGCATCACGCTGTATATGAAATATTGATGAAATACTAGAATAACTCCATTTAATATAGTGCTGTTCAGACAAACACCGTGGTCCAGGTACTAAAGGTATTTAAAACATAAAAATGCTCTCAAGATCTTGTTCTAATGCCTGTACATGTCAGACCTGAGCAAGACAGTCCAGACAGGCAGCTGAGATCCAGGACTGAGGGGGACATAGGACATTGTTGTGGAAGTGTATGAACACATAGCTAAAACTTAACATTTTGGAGAGACATGTATTTGACAGAAGGACCATTTGGTGGATAAGGAACCAGCTGGATTGTCCCACTCAGAGTTGTGGTCAATGGCTCAATGTCCAAGTGGAGACTGGTGACAAGTGTTCCACAGGGGTCAGTATTGGGACCAGTGTTGTTTAACATCTTAGTGGGAGACATGGACAGTGGGATGGAGTGCACCTTCAGCAAGTTTGCCAATGACACCGAGTTGTGTGGTGCGGTCATCATGCTGGAGGGAAGGGATGCCATCCAGAGGGACCTTGACAAGCTTGAGAGGTGGGCCCATGCCAACCTCATGAAATTCAACAAGGCCAAATGCAAGGTCCTGCACGTGGGTTGAGGCAAGCCCAAGCACAAATACAGGCTGGGCGGAGAGTGGATAGAGAGCAGCTCTGAGGAGAAGGACTTGGGAGTGCTGGTTGATGAGAAGCTGAACGTGAGCCAGCAGTGTGCACTCACAACCCAGAAAGTGAACTGTGTCCTAGGCTGCATCAAAAAGAAGTGTGACCAGCTGGTCAAGGGAGGTGATTCTCCCCCTCGACTCCACTCTTGTGAGAGCCCACCTGGAGTACTGCATCCAGCCCTGGGCTCCCCAGCATAAAAAGGACATGGACCTGTTGGAGCAAGTCCAGAGGAGGGCCATGAAGATGGTCAGAGGTATGGAACACCTCTCCTATGAGGGCAGGCTGGGAGAGTAGGATGAGGGCTAATGGCTTTAAACTAAGAGAGGGGAGATTTAGCTTGGATGTTAGGTGGAGATTTTTCACTCAGAGGGTGGTGAGGCACTTGAACAGGTTGCCCAGGGAGGTTGTGGATGCCCCATCCCTGGAGGTGTTCAAGGCCAGGCTGGATGAGGCTTTGAGCAACCTGGTCTAGTGGAGGGTGTCCCTGCCCATGGCAGGGGGATTGGAACTCGATCTTTAAGTTCCCTTCCAACCCAAACCATTCTATGATTCTATGGTTCTATGATCTTACTCCATGTAACATTTCCTCTAAAAACCATCTCCTTTTCCAGTGCATCTAGGCTAGTGTGATAAGCAGTGGCATTAGATGGGCATATGCCAACAAACAAGCAGAGCCTTATAAAAATGTGTTACTGCGGAGAGACTTTAAATAGGGGAAATCCTTCCCTTGACTACACCAGACTTTTGTACTCCATCCTCACTCTGATCTCACCAGAGCTGCTCTGCCAATGCCTCCAGGAGCCCAGCTGGTGGAAGGGGCACAGGCAGCCCAGGACAGGCTGGCATGGCCATGCCTTCTGCCCGCCTTCAGCCCTGCGGGCCAGGCACCCACTGCCCTGGGGTGCACACAGCCCTGGCAGCAACTGAGTGCAATCTCCTGGCCACTGCAACAACAAGAAGTAGGAAGCAGAAAACTTTGTTAGATACAAGTAATTACTTGCACTGAAATTAGGCCAGAAAACTTAGCCTAATTGCACTTGCCATGAATTGCATGTGAAGTGCATGGTATTTCAAACACCTGACTATTTAAACTGTCCTGAGATTTGTGCTGACCAGAGCTACCTAGAAATTCAGTTTTACACTTTTACTGCTTCCTGCATTATTGTTGTTGTTCTTAATAACTTGCAGTTAAAAAGCACTTGAAGGTTGGCATTTTATTATACAAATGTACGTGGCCTGTTGTTCCAAGGGCCTGTACTGTAGCCCCTGAATACCCAGTGTCCCTCTGTCTCTGGTGGCAGAGGACAGGGTATCAGGGGCAGTTGCAAGACTGTGAAGAGTATTTACCTGCTGATGCCTCGGCACGTTCTGGCTAAAGAGCACTTCACATTTACCTGTAGGGTGTGATCCACCTTCTTCAGTGCTGGCTAGCTGCGTCAGCCAGGCACTGAGCCCAAGCCCATCTCTCTGTGGTCAAATGAAGAAAGAGGGGCATTCAGAGGGCAATTTACTTCATCTGTCTTAAATGCCATTCCCAGGCAATGAGTTGTTTCCCAAAGGACCATTTCTTTCCCTGCTGACCACAGGAGGAGTCTAAGGGGTTGCCCGTCCACACTCTGTGCCTTTAGGAGTACTTAAAAACCTGCAGGTTATCAGATAAAGGTCTGTTAGTAAAGAAAATAAAATACTAGATCTCTTACTTTGAATCAAGCTCAAATCTTACAAACTTGATCCACACATGAAGCCAGAGCCTATATTCAGCCAGTAGCTTTTGGATCCTTGATTAAAATACAGTAAGATGGCAAGAGAAGGGAACAGAAAGATAACATTTTGTAATGTTAAAGGGACATATTAGACACTGTAGAAATGTTGGCATAGTCTGGTAATGTAATTTTCTGTATGCTAAGTAATTACATAAATGGATCTTTTTGTAACTTACACCTGCTGAGAGATATAAATGTACCTGTGTGGAATTGGAGCTGTCTGTACAGCTTGTTCATGTCCTTTGGTTTCCTGGTAGCTTGCAGACATTGCCTTGATAATATGCCCCATTAGACCCATATCATATTCTGCACTGAACTAAGTCATACTCGTATTTACATAGAATAATCAGGTTATAATATTTTTGTCTGAATAAATAAATAACAAATGCATGCAGAGCACACAGTTTTGATGAATGGGACCCTAAAGAGCTGTGTTACTGACTGTAACACCAATTGTCGTTTCTTTTGTTTTCCATGTGAAGTGTTTCAAAAAGGACAGCCTAATAAAAGGACATACCCTCCCCCCTCCGAGATTCTCTGAGTAAGCTGTGACATACACATTTGCATAATACTGTACATGTACATCTGAAGAATAAGAGATGCTCCCTGTGTCCAGACTAGCAAATAAACTACTGAAAAAATGTGTCCTTTTGCAAATCACCACTAGTCTTCTTCCCACTGTTTTTGAATACTCTTTTCTTTGGATTCCTTTATACCTTGTTAACTATTTGATCAAGCAAATGTAATTCTATCTGGTCATCACAACTACCTCTTCATACTTCAAAGAAATGTGTGCATATTCTTCAGAAAAATTATTTTCCATTATTTCATAGAGTGCTTTCTTTTTCTTTAATGAGTGGGTGAATAGAACATTCTGTACAAGCGTGTAGAAGCCATAGACTGCAGAGGTTTGCTCGCTGTTTTAGCAAAGAACAAAAATGTTTACTAAAGGGGTTTGTTTTTCACATTTTCCTGAGCTAAGAATACAGATTGCCAAACTGTACTTTCAGGATAAGTAGATTAAAGTACATGGCCACATCTGAAAAATTCTAGTACCTGAAACTTCCTTAAAAGTGCTATTTCTTGTTCTGGTATTATTTTTCTTACGAGACAGTATACCTATGGATGTTTAAGAAATGGAAACTAGTCTGTGTGTGATGCTTGAAAGAATGCATTCCTTCTCCATAGCATGCAGTGACAGGGAAACAAATTGCCAACACACCCATAGCTTCTGCATTACCTCTTAGGTTGCACAAAGAAAAAATACTGTAAGATGAAGTATTAGTGTCTTACACTATGGGTATCAGAACACAGAACATGCAGTCTATTCTTGAAAACAGTGGCAGCAACCCAGCCATACAGCTATGCATTTGCTCAAAGTTATACATGTGAATATTTCTTGTGATTTACAACAAGTGTATGTTTAAGTGTTTTTCCAGATTGGGGCCATAACCTCTGGTCATTCCTATTGCAAGAGAGTTGCTATCACTCCCTGTCCTCTGCTTCCATGCAAGAATTTGTGCCAAGTGTTGCACATTCATGTCTTTCAAGTTTTGAAGACGAGAGGTTAACCAAAATTAAATTGTGCAAATTAAGTTAGATAGGAAGGAGAGAAAACTGTTATTTGAAGCTGACAGACAATGTGGCTGCACTTTGGGAATGAAATGCAAGTTTAAATAGGAAGCAGCAAGAGGAGATAAGAGAACACAGGTGTGTTGTATGATACCTAGCAATGAAAGCCCTTTGTGATATGAGATTAGAGAATTCATTTGGAAAGAGTGAAAATATCTAGACAGTCATGTATTGAACAGTAGTAAAAAATTCATAACTTTTCACCACAAATAATCCTGAAGTTCCCCTCACATTTAACTGGCAAAAATTGGACATCTCAGAACTGGAATCTGGCCATGACAGCACAGTTCAATACAAGTCTATGTAAGATAACATTATATCTCCGGAAAGATAGAAGCTTGGGGTGAAATCCAGCTTCTACTGAAAATTAGTCTTTCAGCACTGCCTCCCTCAAGACCAAAACCTCTCCTTGGATTTAATGTTACATTTGAAGGACGATAGCCATAGGTGGGTGGTAGCCCCTGAACCTGCAGGAGCATGCTGAGGAGCAGGGGACGCAGAACAGATCCACATGGCTGAGACTGCATTGTCGCCCATTTGCAACAACATCCTCAGTGCAGGAGAGCCCATCCTGGGTGAGATTACCCTAAATCAGCTTCTTTTGTCCCCTTGGTAAACACAGAAGTGGATGTACCCCTGGGAGCGCTGTGCCTGCAGCAGCAGCAGCATATGGTTTGTTTTGCCGGTTTCTGTTTCCTCTGGTAGTCTCCTCCCAGGAAAGATATTAAAGCAAACTACATGTGGAGACTCTGGGGAAGGGACCACATCAGGCTAAGAGAATGGAAACGCTGTATTGCATTATTCCCAAATTTACCAACTGCAAATACCTTTTGGCTTCTTTGGGGCATCTGGGGAGGGACAGCTACAGACTGTCTTTGGAGATTTAATTACCATGAGTGGAACAGTTCATTAATCATACTGTGGAGTCTTTTTTAGCAAATCTAAGACTTGTAAAGTGATACTGAAAAGGTCATGCTGTTTAATGTAGGATAAATAAATGTGATCTTATTTTAGTAAAAGTCAATCATATTTCAGTGTTGTTAACGCAAAGACTGTGTCAAATGCCAGCATCTTTAGGAAGCAGGTTTGTTTATTGTTTTATATATCTCACAGAGAGTAGAAAATGACTTTGCTTGGAAGAAAAGTACAGATAATATGTTAAAATAATATTAACGTCTTTCTCAGATTTATCAGGTTTTCCTATTCCAGGTGATTGAGTTTATAAAAACCAAAGCGAAGAAATCAATAAGAGGGAGCTTGATGCTACGAAGTCTAAGACAGAAGCAAAATACTCAAAGTGCAGAAGCAGCAATACAGCTTGGCAATAAGGTAAATATATATTTATTTACAGAAATATATTGTGATGTATATTATGATATTATACAGTGAGTTGAAATGTGCATAACAGGTAACCAAAGGGGAGAATTTATTAATAAATTTATGAATTCATTCCTTATTCTCTTTCAAAAATCTAACTGTATGACTGAATATTTAATATGGAATATTCAAGGCGCATGTGGTACCAACTTTTTAATAAGGTTTTAAAATAATTGATTCTGAATGCCCAGCCTAATTATCAGAGTGGTCAGCTCAATATACCAGCTACAAATTGCTTTTGATAGCAAGTTGCCAAACTAAACAACTCCAGAAAACCAGAACAGATGCTCTCTGGGATAAACAATCTGGGTCATTTTTTGTAATTACGTATTTGCATGAGAACCATATCACTCTGTAGAACAAAATATTTTTCAGAGTGCATTCTTTGTTAGTCATTAAGCCAAGTGACCCGAGCGGCTCTGATGATGGGGTTTTTGGCCTTCCTGTTCTACAGTATTCACTTCAGTGAAGTCCTTCATTATTCAGTTAACCTGTAAAAGATAAAAAGGGCAAACAAAGCCTATGTAGTTAGCCTGTATCTAACATGAATAGAGGGAATTCTTTTTAAGAAGCCAGAAAGCTCAGTGCTCACCTCAACAGGTTAGAAAATGCTCATCTAAAAATTTTATGAGAACTGGTTTCTCCCAAAATCCACTGAAGGAAAGTAAATAATGTGTGTGAAATATTAAACCATACAGCAAGCAAAAGCATATTAAAAAAAGACTCTACTACACTGACTACTTTTTCTTCCATAAACACATGCATAACATGGGTAATCACAAATTTCCCAGACCTGCTGTACTTAGATCAGTGTCTGTTTTTGTCCATATGGGTAAATCCCACCATAAGATAGCAGTGTGACCTGTACTAATCAGCAGTAAACTTACTTTCCCATAAATTATCTCTGATATTCTGCTATCTAATAGGTAGATGCAGGAAGATGGTGGAGAGAGAAGAAAAAGGAGATAGGCAAAGAGAAAATATATAGCTAGGGACCTATAACAAACATTTAAAGCTCGTGAGGCTTGATATTCACAGCAGTTTCTCCTTGTTGATTGCAATCTAAGAAAACATTTTGCAAATGTTAAAATCTAGGGCCATTCCTACAGTAATGTATTTAATTGCTAAAAGGGTACAATGTTCAGTTACTTTCTATTAAAAACCTGTTATGTGCTTTGCCCCTGTGAGATATTTATTCTCTTATTTATTTATTCTCTTATTGAAATGTTTGCTTTCATGTTTTGTCAATATGACATCAAAAATACATTCCAAAGTTGTGGGTGTTTAGTTTGAGATAGTTTTCAAAAAGGTCAGATTCAGAAAGTGGCAACAATATTTCATCTGGAAATACTGAGAAATGTGGATAATCCAAACTTTGACCATTTCTAGAAAAGTAAGTTTGTTTCCTGATGTGAAAATACAAAAATGTTAAACAGTTTGTTTTGTAGAAACTATAACGACTTGAGAGTTCAAAGAAATAAAATATTTTAAATTCTATATATTAGATTTAAACAAAATTTCAAAATTATCAGACATTTACAGTCATTTCTTCATTCTATGGATCTCTCATTTTTTTTCTTTGTCTTACATTCCTTGTCCCCCATCACTGAAGTGAAGAAATCAAAATTAAAAGAGGAGGAGGAGGAGAAATACTTTTCCTTACTTCCCACTGGAAAAAAAAGTTAATTTCCATTTTAGGTTTTTAGCATATTCTTTTTGTGAGTTATAGAAAACTAATATAGTTGAAGATTTAAAATGTTGCATTTATTTATGCAGAGCTCTACTTTTCATTCACATGTCCATCTGGGGAGGGGAGGTGGGGAGAATGAGGAAACATAACTATTTGCCATTATTTCCATGTAAAAGTTTCAAACATTATAAAAATATTTTCCTGATTTTTCTAGAAGTGGTATTTCCCCACAGAACACTGATCTCACAATCTTTTTGAAGTATTCTCATTTAAGATGACAGACCTTTCAGCTAACACTTTTAACGAGTTTGAAGGTGTTAGCTTTCATGCATAACATTGACTGAATTACCACAATTCAGGATTACATCCACTGAAGACTTCGGGGACTTGAAATGAGATTACAATGCACGTTAAACACTTAAGAGCAGTAGTGTGGTCCTGAAGCTTTCAGACAGCCATTGCCCAGCCCGGTGGGTACCCACTGCTGGAGTTTTTCCCCAGCACCTTTTCAGCAAGGGCGGTACCGCTGAACCCATGCCTGCAGAACGGTTCCACTGGCAGATGCTGCAGGTCAGGGATCTACCCAGGCTCAAACCACTTCAGGTTGTTTTAGTTCATGGCTCCTGCTAGCAGGGAGGTCTTCATCATCCTCTATTTCTGGTCAAAAAAAAAAGGTCTGAAGTCAGATGTACCCCAGGGGCCTCGGTTTGAAGTGATTTACGGTGGGGATTTAAACTGGGCTTGCACTGAAGAGGAAGCCAGGTCTTGCTCCCCGGTGAGCACTGAAGCAGTCATGCTGGAAAGCCCTTCCTTTTCTCCCGCCTGAGCTTCAAAGGAAGCAAGGAAACCAACCTCAACCCGTGTCAGCAATTAGCAGATTCCACCCCTATCTAACCTAATGACCTCTGCATGCTCAAGGTGAGCATCCTCAGCAGCATGAGAAATGGGCTTTGTGGCCCCATGACCTGAAATGCAGGCTGTCCCCATGGGAGCCTGGGATCTCTGGTTGGGCTCTCCCTGGCTAATTCAGCGTCACACATATCAGAAAATCCCCATGCATCCCCCTGTGCCTGCAGCAAAGCCAGGCTGTGTCAATCATAAAATCATAGAATGGTTTGGGTTGGAAGAGACCTTAAAGATGGTCTAGTTCCTAGTTCCAAACCCCCATTCCATGAGCAGAGACACCTCCCACCAGACCAGGTTGCTCAAAACCTCATCCAGCCTGGCCTTGAACACCTCCAGGGATGGGGCATCCACAATGTCTCTGGGAAATCTGTTCCAGTGCCTCACCACCCTCACAGGAAAAAATTTCTAAGTCTACCCTCTTTCAGCTTAAAACTGTTACCCCCCATCCTATCACTCCACTCTGTGAGGAAGAGTCCCTCCCCACCTCTCCTCTGGGCCCCCTTTAAGTACTGGAAGGCCACTATAAGGTCTCCCTGGAGCCTTCTCTTCTCCAGGCTGAACAACCCCAACTCTCTCAGCCTGTCCTCGTATGGGAGGTGTTCCAGACCTCTGAGCATCTTTGTGCCCCTTCTCTGGACTCACTCCAACAGGTCCATGTCCTTCTTATGTTGGGGCCCCAGAGCTGGATGCAGTACTCCCTGTTTGGACTGACATGTGGGGCTGTCCTGCAGACTGGCTCTTCAGTGAGCAGGGCTTACAGCAGGATGGCCCTGGTGTTAATTTGTTCTCTTTTGATACAGCAGCTCCAGTTATCTTTCCTCTTTCTGTTTATTATTTAGATAATGTGTCAGACTCAGTGGCAGAAGCGAGGCCTGCTAGGAAAGGAGTATCTGTCAGATCACTTCAGTTAGTTTAGTCCTAAAATACATATAAACAAGATTTTTAATGATGTAAAAGATCTTTGTTAGATGTATGTTAAAAAGTATGAACTGCCTTCACCACACACACAAATCAGAGTTTTTAGTATTTTATGAGTTCAGTCAGTTTTAGGTCTGTGTGAAAATGCAGCTTTGTTCTTTGTGAACTACACAGCATAAATAACCAAACTAATTCTTCAGAGAGAAGTCTGAAGGTGCAAGCAAAAGAATTGTGAGAAAAGAAAAGCCACACAAATACGGAGTATGTCTTTTTAATATCATCTGTATCCACAGTATCTAGAATATAAAAATAAATATAGTTATGGTGTATCAGGTAAAAAACTTCTAAGAAGCTTCTGTATGAAAATAATAAAGAATAGTGAACATATATTAGAGGGTATATTGGAGCTGGATCTCCTATCCTTAAAGAAATTAAAACCTTCCAACAACCACCCTCAACACCTTTCCATAAATGTAACATAAATATTCCTCCTCCATTTAGATTTAGGAGGGCATCAGAGATTCTCTACTGCTAAAAAAATTAATTGCCAACATATGCTGGAAATTAATCTCTTCCATAGGTTTTCTTTTCACCTGCTGCACTTGGTATACCAAGGTATCAATGTTCTTCAACAGTAGGACTTGAACAGCCCTGCAATGTGGCATCACTGTTGCCAGTATCTGGCCATGGTTTTTTGTGCTGGGTTTGCCAGACCTCAGTGCTGAAGCCTGTCTGGCTTGCCCGCAGCTTCACTTTAACTTGTTTTAGCTGTAACTGCAGTTTTTCTTCTGACAGGTGCCTGTGGCTTATTTGGTTTATTTTGCCTATGGCTATACAGGACCACCCTAGTTTTGTGGCTGCACAGTAGCAATGCAGCAGGAGAAGCACCACCCCAGTGGGACAGCAGAGGCTCTGGGACATGCAGATGCGGGGTGCGGTGTAGGGGAGTTTCAGCACCAGGTGACAGGAGATGATCCATAGTTTTGGCACTGGAGACCTCACAGCTATAAACAACTCACCAGCGTCAGGTAAAGAAATGCAGACCTGGAGCTGGATGAAACTGGTTTTAGGGGGATCAAAAATAAAAAAGAAATAGTATCTAATTTTCGTAAAAGGCTCTATACTTAGTAAATCCAGTTCTGATGTGGAGCTCAGATCAACTAAGAAAGAGCAGAGAAATAAAAGCATGTTAGCTAACATGTTAAAGTGAACCTAAATAGATCCTAAGGTTAGGAAGAAGCAAGTGTCAACAAGAATATAAAATTCCTCCTGGTGAAGGACTACAGATGCCAACAACAGCCCGTAACACCCCCAACTCCAATCCCTGAGCAAAAGCAGCAGCCCTCGGACACAGGGGAAAGAGGGAAGGGAGAGCACTACACCAGGAGAAGGGGTAGAAAAAAGGGGGTGTGAATGCCACAGTTTTATCTGTATTATTATTACTACTACGATTGAAACTTACTTTTACGAATTTTAACCTGAAACTGGTACAAGCTGAAGTTTCGACTGCGTTTCACAAAACCAAAAGGAAATCAAGAGATCAGATTTTCAGGTGGTGTATGCGGGCTTTTGCTTTTTGGTTTTGTGGAAAAAGTGGAGCCCTGATTTCAGACTCTGTTTCTGGGACACGTGGCTTCCTTGAAAATCTGAGGTCTGGAAGGATAATAACACTTACTTAAGGGTAAAATCTTGCTCCCTCTGAAGTTAGTGGGAATTTTGCCACTCACTCACCTGAGGAAATTTTAGCCAAAGCAAAATCTTCATCCAGAGAAGACCAGGAGGTGATCACAATGGGTCACAGCTATGTGCTCAAGTTTGAACCCACTGCTGAGACTGAGCACCACTACCCTCCCCTGTGCACTGCTGGAAGTGAAAGTATGGACACAGTCTGCGGAAGTATTATGGCAACACACAGTAAACTGGAGATGTTGTCTGCGGGATTTTCCAGCTGCAGTATTGAGACACATATGGGTGCATTAGCTCAGCTGATGCTATAAAGCACATTAAAAATCAAAAAGCAAAAAACCCCACAAAACACAAAAACAAATAAAGAAAACTCACAGACAACCAACTAGAAAACAAAGAAAAAAAACCAACACAAGAGGAACATGCAGCTGTGATTAAGGAAAATGAGTTCTGATGCTCCAAAATAACATTATTAGAGCTATGACTAACTGGAATGCCTAGAAGAGAAAGTATGGACAGCTGTACTACAGCAGAACTAGGTATGTATGTATACATATACATCTCATTAATTTCCTTTAGGTTGTGTGATATGCAGGAGTAACTTTGATTTAATTAAGCTTCAGGTTAAAATATGTATACACGAGCACATATACCTAAGGACACTTCATAATTTTTAACCATAAGCATAATATTTTAGTTCCCATACAAAATATATAGAGAACCAAGAAGAAGGGAATATGGATGACCCCCTCAAACTAGGTACACTTCATACACCCAAAAATCTGGGGGATAACTGGTGATTTTGGATGCCCAAAGTATGCGGCTCTGTACAATGGTCTCCTGACTTCTGCTGAAGCACATGTGCCCAGCATTACTTCTGTTGCTTTGACACATTTCTCTGGGTTTGTGTGCTTACGCACAAAGAGTGTGGACTCTATTTACCCAACCTTAGATTTTCCTGAGAAATTAAACATAGGGGTCTGACTTACTCACTTTCAGATCATTTCATAGCATGTTGAAAGACACAGCTATTTCCAGAGGGCAATTCCTCTTCCTCCAAGATAGATCACCATCTACAAATGCCTGTTTCTCTTAACTGGGCTTTGAAGGTGACCAGCTCAGCCTGAGATGGCTAAAAGTTTGCTTACTTAAGCCTAAGCAAGATGAATCCCCCTCAGAGTCTGTATGTGTAGGCACACAATGTTTGTTTCTCAGTTCTTGCCTGTATCTAATCAAGAGATCGTAAAACAATATCATGTGCTGTGTACAGCTGTAAAGACTGCTGTGAATTGGACTGTTTGGTGTTCTGTATCTATTAAGTTTTGAATTTTATAGACTGATTGCTGAAGTATTTGGAAACTAAAACTTCTTTTTAAAAAAAAACTTCTCTGGAGTCCCAGAGAAGACTCATGTTCTGAATGACTTTTTTTTTCATGAGAATACTTCCAATTTTCTGTGAGAAACTTCAAATCTATTAAAAAGCATTTGTATGATAATCACACGCAAATCAATCCTAAATAAGGTATGTAATATATTAGAGCTGGAATAACATTATTATTAAAAACCCCTCCAACACATGAACCTTTCAGTGGAAAATAGATCCTGTGATCAATCAGAATTTTTAACGATGATTTTAGTTTCCATTGATGTTTTTAATTACATTTTCATTCTTAAATTAACATCTGAATGTTTTCATTAAAAAAAATCTAAATTTCTGTGCTATGAAAAGCAGAGAAGAGACTCAAACCTTTTCAAATTTTCATTCTAATAGCATTTTATTAGCATGCTTTTAACACTCATTCATTTTTGACAAATTTACTATGATGTCTGTGTTGTGCCATTGCACCAGCCATGGGGTGATTCCCATTGCTAAGCTAAATGCTACAAAACCATCTTTAAAAGCAACAGTAAACTTAATATAGTGGAAAAACCTCCGAATCTCTGATCGGGAAGCTCATTTTATGGAGTAATTCAGGACAGGGGAGCTGAGCTCAGGAATAACCTTGGGACTGCTGCTTCCCTGCCAGATGGAAAACCTCAGGGGTGACACATTTGGTTCCCAAAGGGAAAGGATGCTGGCCCCTTTGACAGCCCATCCACTCCACACCGACTACATCAGCCTCGGAGGAGATTACAGCTCCTGCCATCCTGCCAGAGGAAAGGTTGTTGCAGTGGAGGAAGAAATATCAGGGCTGTGTTTGTGCACAACAGGAAGGCAATGAGCAATGTTAGGAGGTGCTGGAGGCAGCAGCCTGAGAGAGGCGAGGCTGCAGCAGCTCCACACAGCTCCCCAGGTCTGGCCAGCAGCCAGGCAGAGTGGGTGATCCCAGCGGGCACATGCATAAATACATCTACAACACACATATATGTACAAAGACAGACACATAGATCGGCATGGACTGAAAAGCTCTGCACTTGTGCAAAGACAGAGAGTGCCAATGGCCTCATCCTGTTCCCCTCTCCGCCTGATCAGGACGAAAGCCCAGCAGGGCAAAATTTATATACATAGGGATCCCTCAGTACTCAGACCTACATAAACACACAGGCACATGAAGACACACATATGCACTATGGATCCCTCCAGTAATGGGCCTTAGGTACCCAGTGCACCCAGAAGCTGGTCCCTGGCTCCCCTGGTTGCCCTGTTGTTTCAGACACATGGCTCTTTCTCGTAGCTGGTTCAGATTTAGCACTTGTTAGTAATCAACTCCCAGACCCCACTATCTCTCCAATAACTAACTTGTACCCCATGGCCCCTCCAGTAGCCAATGCACCTCTGGTCTCTACAGTATCCAGCTCAGACCTGTGACTGTGCCTATACTTGGCTCCCAAATCTTTATCTGGCTCTCTGGCTATCTTGATGTTTGCTAGCAATCACAGCAAGACACACATCCTCATGTGCTCTGCTTGTGGCAGCACAGACACGATCCCTCTGACCCATGGTCCTGCTCCAGTTGCTGGGACTCAGACCCCCACATGCACACACTTGCACACAGAATAGAGTGCCCTTCACCCATGAAAACAGTCAGGAATGGAGTTTGATAAGGAGAAAAAACAGTCTGCACTGCCCAGCATCTGCTGACCTCCAACTCACCCCGTTTATTCCTTTTCCCTCTACTTTCACATGTTTAATCCTCCCCAAACCATGATACCCCTCTTCCCTGTCTTTGGTTCCTTCCCTGAATGTCTTCTAATAAGTTTTGTGTAATCCCCATATGTTCTTCCCCTGAATTCCCTGAGTGCCATCCCACCACAGGTGGTACCTACCTCCGTCTGTAAGAGGCTCTGGAGAGCCTCTCCCTGGTCCCCTAGTGAGGGATGTCTCCCAAACTGTGGGGCTGGTCATCTCCTGTGACAGCCTGGGGAGGGGTGGGCACCGGAGCACCTTTCTCTGCTGAGGTTACTGCCCCTACCCTCCAGGTGCCCGTGGGCCTCTGTGCTCCTTAATGTGTGGGGAGACGAGCCTTTAATCACATAAGTCAACAAGCACATACCAAATTAATTCCGGATAAATTAAAACATCAGGAGCAACTCTCCAGAGAAGCAGGAAGCACTGACCCTGTGGCACGGTACCTACTTCACTAATCAGGGAGAAGCTGGCTTAATAGAGACACATACATTAGAGTAAGGATGATGGAGAAGTTCCTTCTCTTCTTTTTCCTTGGATATTTTTTCTTATTGCTTCCCCATTTTTAATTCTGCTCTTGCATGTCCAAATTCTGCATTTTTTCCTTCCTTGTTGCTGCCCTTCCAAACCAATGTAACCAAGGCTAGCTCTTGGACTTCATTCCCTTCCTGTACCTGTTAGCAGGGGTCAATGTCACCAAGCACAGACACTGCAAGCCTAAGTGCCACGTGAGCCTTGGGGCCACACAGTTTCTCTTGGTATCCCATCATGTCTACAAAATGACTTGACAGTAGTGGGAAGCTAAGGATTTAGAAAGGTGCAATACCTGGTACCAAACTCAAAGTTTAACTCTGTAAGTGGACACAGGCATTTGTGGGTATCATTAGTTCAAAGCACCCCTGGTCTGGTCCCTGGGCTGCAAACTCACCTGCAGACAGAGGGCATCAGTTGTGCCACTGGAGCCCCTTTTCTGGTGTGTTTTTGTCCGAAAGTTTTTTTTACTCAAAGATCAGTTTACAATAAGAGTCGAAAGTGAGGACAATCAGGAAACTCAGTTCAGCAGTGTGCTCTTGCTGTGTACAGAAATGTGGTGGTAGAGGTACCTTCAATCAGATTAAAAGAAAACAGAAGAAGGTATCTAACTTTAAAAAGAAAAAAAAAATAGAGAGAGCATGTCATTTGGCACACAGGAGCACACTTAATGCATTCCTAAAGTTAGAGTTAGTCCAAAGAAAACCTAAAATCTGTATAGTGTGTGGGACCTACCCCCAGCTCCAAAGGGTTTCCTCTGTGCAGAGCACATCGACATACCACACTGCCTGCTCACAGACATACCCTGTGTAAGGTGCAGGCAGCCGAACCTGGGCCAGTCTCACTGGCACTGCCTTCCCTGGGGGGGGCCCAGAGCCAAGCATCCTCAGAAGTATGCACACTGTGTTGTTTTGGGGGGATCTAGTAGGTTCATGCCAAATGAGTCTGAGAGTGGTCTAATATGGATGATTAAAGGACAGAACATGGAAAGGAGCTGGGCAGTTATTTGACAGCATAGAAGTACCTGATGGAGTTAGTACTTTCTGGGGAAAAAATTACTTATTCACCTATATATAGTAATGAATATATTTCTGTTGGAGAGCTAGTATGTCTTATTTATTACTTTGAAAGTAGAAGTATTTCATCTTGTGTATTTATTAAGCAACTGTTACAGCAATTTTAGTGCAGTTACAGTTAGCAATGGATTCCATATTCGTTTACAAACAAGGAATGGTAGCTGTAAAAGTAGCATACTATAGGCTCCCTGAACTGACTGAAAAATTGTAGACCATGCCTGTTATGAAGGCATGTAGGAAAGTTAATCAAATAAAGCTGGAATGTAAGTATGCCTAAACTGCAGGTTGATAAACGCCATATGGGTGCTCTTATGCAGGAATAAAATGGCTTTCATTTTCTGTAGCCTAATTCTGTTTAAATTGTTGCAAACTCCAGCCTCTTTATTCTGAGTGAAAACACATGTTTGAGGGGTTTAACATGCTTGAATTTATGCCTGTTAACTTCACCAGTTGATTATCCATAACTTTCCCAAGTCTCCCACCCAAACTTGCAATTAAAACAAGTTATTGCTCCTACTTATATGAAAAGTGTCTAAGCAAGCCTGCTCCATGCCAGCTGCTTGTCACCCAAGTGGAGCTCTTCTAATGGGTGCTTTCCTGAACGGTTGCATGTGTTTTAAGAAGTTAAACTCCCAAAGAGAGAAAGGGAGCTAACTGAAAGAGTTCAAATAAATCTGCCCCCTTTCTATGCACCTTTTCTGAATTTGTCCCAAGGGCACTGCACCAGCTTCTTTCTCTTACATCAAAAAGATCCAAGAATGGCAATGTACATCGAAAAAGACCACGCCAGACTAAAACTGATCTCAAGCTTTAGTAAGAGTGCTGCTTTCCCACCCTCGCTTCTACGTAATTCCTCAGGAAGACAAGCTACAAGTTTTTCTGTTGCACCTTACCTACAAAATGCCCTTCAATATTCAGAGGAGAAATACTTCTCAATAGACCGTTTCTGATTTTATTTTAATGTTTAGCATTGTATCATAGTTCTTACCATTTAAAAATATGGAAAGCAATAGAAAGAAAAAAGGGAAAAAAAAAGGAACAGCAACAAATGCAAACTGATTCATAGCTGAGGTACCAGCCTATTGCCCAAACTGTCTGGCATGCTTTGATGTACAGGATGATGAGAAAAATCTCATAACAGCTATTTCATTTGTGTGCTCCTAAATAGGGCAAGAATATTCAGAGGATGTGCATCACCACTAAATAATTCACTCATTGCAGGTCTTGTTCTGTGGAGCACAAAAGTAATACTGCCATGCTGGTGCAGACCCAGTTCCCCACCTGTGACAGAAGTGCCACTGGCATCCCACAAACCACTTCCAAGGCCATAACCAGGCAGCCTCCACCTTTGTATATGGATGCTAATTTGAATTACCCAGGAACTGTCTGTTCAAAGGCTGCTACTCCTGGCTGTTTATGCAGGCATCCAACCCCATTACTGCCTGCCTGCCCTGAAGGATCCCATCTGCTGCCACTGGTGACCCTATTTGCAAACACTTCACAGAATCACAGAATGTTAGGGATTGGAAGGGACCTCGAAAGATCATCTAGTCCAATCCCCCTGCCGGAGCAGGAACACCTAGATCAGATCGCACAGGAACGCATCCAGGATGGCTTTGAATGTCTCCAGAGAAGGAGACTCCACAACCTCTCTGGGCAGCCTGTTCCAGTGCTCTGTCACCCTCACTGTAAAGAAGTTTTTTCTCAT
>VZTO01021315.1:0-19565 GCA_013400615.1 Syrrhaptes paradoxus
AGCCCCAACAACCAACCATTATCCATGCTTAACTCCTTTGCCTTATTTTACTTATTTTTCACACTGATTTTCTGAGCATTTTTGTACTACTTTGTACAATACTTTAGGAAGTAGTTCTCATCTGACTACAAAAATTATTTTATTCAAACATGCATGAGGAATTGCATCATATTGTCCTCTAAGTTGATTAAAATTTTACCTCATTGCTAACCAAAGAAACTTTTATCAAATAACTTGAATATCACAACAGAATTCTTATCTTTGTATTTTTCCTTTTAGATTAATGAAAACAATCACAGCAATCTTCTTGGGTTTCTTTTCATTAAAGCCAGATAGATTTCAGAGGCCTAAACTGTCCATTTTTGCTTTTTGCAAGTTTAGAATATCTCCACAGGATCAAATACTGGGAATAGCCTATACTGCTTAAAGGTCTGATTTTATATACTTTCTACCTGGCTAAGAAATCAATTTTTTATTAATCAGATTTTTAGCTGGTAAGCTTTATTTTGAACATAAAACTATAGAAGGTTCATTTTTCACCCTGCAAAATCTAAATTGCAACTAAATGTCAGAGGCTACTTGTCAGACTATCAGCTATAAAACTGTCTCTGAAATGTTTTACATGTGTATGTGGATGGAGAGAATTCATTATTTCTTGCATATTGTGGAAAAATAGTGTAAGATGGAAATCGGATATTTTCAGCAATTACTGATGGGTCACAAAGTCTTTTACCCCGAGATCACTCGTTCTGGCTTTGCCTACTTTGGTGTCAATCAAAGGCGTGGTGGTAAGTGATGAATATGATGGCAGGGATTTTTTTCTTTTTTTTTTGAGCATGCGGGAAGTAAGTTACTACGTGTACTGAAATTGCAGAATTCATCACCAAAATTGTAGTTACACTATGCATTTTCCTTCAGTGGCTAAAAGGTCTTAGGAAATTTCCCCTACCCTGACCTGGGGACCTAGCGTGCCTCTCCTCGTTTGGGTCTCTCACTGCCATCACTCTTTAACCATCTGCCTTTTGGGGGATTTTGTTTTCTTTCAACAGTTCATTTGAAACCCTGATTATTTCAGTAGCCTTGTTTGTAGCACAGATGAACAAACCGTTTATTGACGGGTGGCTGCAAACTGATAACAGGGGAAGATCAAATGACTGGAGGAGGGGATGGGGATGGGGCTGAATGCATCTTGATCTGCCTTTCTGCCAGAGACAAGGTGGTGTCATCCTCCGTTAACACAAGCAAGCATTGCTTGTTACAGCATTTTTTTTTTAAAGGTGTTATATTTCTTTTGAAAGTACTTGGTTCTGCTTCATACAGCAGCATATAATTTGGATGCATTGTACCTATAAATAATTTTAAGGAATTACAGTGTGTATCTTTCATCTCGTTGGTGACCAAATAAACATATTACCTACTAAGTGTTAACAATATTGTTTCAAGACTGACCAGAGCCTCACCTAAGGGTGTTTCATCCAACATCAGAAGGCACTGGCTGTCAGCATGACAAAAATCATTTAGAAGTAAGTTTTAATATTATGATTTAGGAGAGAAGACAATATTTGAAGACCGAAAGTTTCAGCTGAAGTTATTACTCTGTTGTAACAGAAACTGCATGCCACAGTATTTCTAAGGGCACACAGAGCAAGGTGCTTCGTACTGTGTCTTTTCTTCAAGGAAGTTCAACAGCATGTTCCATGTTAGCAAGAGGCTGTGCTGCAGACCTACTGTAAAGCAGGTGGAGGGCTATTGCCACACACAGGAAATGACCTGCACTGATTTTGAGAGTTTCTGCTAAAAGAGTTGATGTACCTTAATTTCCCATCACTTTGAATATCTGGGGACTGATACAGCTGCGCATTCAAGCACGGATGTAAAGAGTGTATCGTTTTACTCCTTGATTAATTAACTCCATGGTGACTGGTACTATAGCTTGATTAAATTTTGGCAATATATCAGCAGATATTTTTGAGCATATCCTTTCTGCTGATAGCTAAAACATAAAATAGATTAGTAATATTAGGGAAAAAATCTTGTAAGTATGGATAAAATCTTAACTCTTCATTAATAGCCAGAATAATTTTCTTGCTATTACACAATTGCAAATATTGACTGGTCTAGTATGAAAAAGGGAAGACTGGGGATGTGTAACTACAATTTTCATAAAACTTTCAAGAAGGTGTTTGATTCCTGATTATAATGAAGATGAGAATCAAGTGACTTTTGTGGATAGAAAATTAAGGGTGACTGAGTATTTGAGAAAAAGACAGTGCATTGAGCTCAGAAGTTGGTGCACATCTCTTTTGAAGCACAAAAGCTGAGAGCTACTGTACTTCTGAGTGCTGCGGTAAGATTTTTGGATAAGGGCATTATCTGTAATGGTAGATGTGGTAGAGGGGAGCTTATCCATATTTGATCTGAGGTGTTGCTTATCACAAGAAAAGCAACATCCACAAATGGCTGATATTCAGGTAGGAACAGAATTACAATTGACATAGAGATTACTAATAACATTACACTGCCTAAATATCTTAATTTTCAAGCTTTATGTTATTTAAAGCTGCTTGAAGTGAAATATTCTTGGATTTGACCACTCCTAATTTTCTGTTCACATAACTCTTTGATTGTAATCTTCACTAGCAGCAGGAGCTGAACACCTTCTTCAAAGTTCACTGTGAAGATCAATACACAACTTTTATCTTCTTTCTCATTTAGAGGCTATGAGGGTAGTTATACTTTGCTTTAGTAATAAGTTGTTCCTAAAGAGGTTCCATGCGCCTATAAAAAATATTTTCAAGCAATTGCATATCAGTCTTTATCTTGTTTGTAAGGTGTCAGTCTGAAGATGGGTAAATGTCCTTGGGTCCATATATTATAAGAGGACTATTTGGAGTGTATTTTTCTGCTTTCCAATTTTTTTCTTAATTATATGCTGGGGTAGCAAGATTCGTTTTCGTAGCCTCATGAACAAAGAAGGAAGTTCTTGATATACTCAAAAGTCTCTTACAGTTGTTATTTGGAGACTAAGGTTGATGTTCTTGCTATGATCATATCAGATTTTCCAATACTCTAGTTGCAAACTTTGGAAACTGCTCAATGTGAGATAGGATACATGCGGAGTTCCACGCACCACTTCTATGGTGATGTTATCACATAGAAGGTCAGGAAAAGTCCTAGCTGAGCAATGCTTTTTCTTACCAGATCATTGTTGCTGAATCATAAATGATTACACACTACTGTTAGGCAGTAGAGGTGAAGATTTTCTGTATTTAACTCCACCAGTGAAAGTAGGAGGCACATTTGGACTTCTGGAAAGTGATCAGTGTAGAGTCACTTTTGGGCAAAGTTTTATCTGTAGTTGGTCAAAAGCAAAATAATAGGAGCTTGACATTCCTGAGGACTGTAGTTTTCTTTTTACTTAGTGAAAGGAAGGGTTCTCAGATTGCCTAAAGGAGGTTTGTTTGTTTGTTTCTTTCTTTCTTTCTTTCTTTCTTTCTTTGAGACAGGACAGACTGCTCCTGTTGTCCTAGGAATTTAATGGAGTAACGGTTGGTTCTGCACTTATTTCAGCATGTATTGATTTGTGAATGTTATAAGTACAGCTTGATGCACCAAGTTTACCAGGATCTCCAAACTGTAATGAACTATAAAAGCAATGTTCATTGCTATTTTTCTTTTAGAGAGTCACTGTCGAGAGCTATGCAGATCCTTCCTTGTATTGCTACTATAGATAAAATACAAGTCTTAAGTTTCTTTTCCAAGTTTATGACTTGTTTACTGTTTCAATTTTCAAAAAGCTCAGAATCTAGTAGTAGTAGTAGCAGTAGTCATAGTAGTAGTATAG
This sequence comes from Syrrhaptes paradoxus, assembly GCA_013400615.1. Taxonomy (NCBI): domain Eukaryota; kingdom Metazoa; phylum Chordata; class Aves; order Pterocliformes; family Pteroclidae; genus Syrrhaptes; species Syrrhaptes paradoxus. The sequence continues at coordinate 3,845 of VZTO01021315.1, forward strand.
TTCTGGACTTTTAAGTCACCCATTCTGATATTTTATTCTGCCAAGTCATTTGGTTACCATCTACTGGTCTCTGTACTGTGAGTGTGACAAAAGTTAAGATTTGAAGCTTCTAAAGCTTTCTTCAGTACACTCCTCTAATATTTAGGTTTTCAGATACTTCAGGGAACATTTAACTCCGAATGAAAAAGCCTGCCTTCCTTCCTGTCTTTTGGCAATATAGTGTTGAAATTGCCTGATGTCATTGTTAATTCTCAAATGGTATAACAGACCATTATGCATCATTTTCTAGTTTGAATGTGGCTGGAAGCCATTGACTTTCCTAATCAGCCACCTAGAGTGTTTGTGTCAGTAATAATCTGTATTTAAAATGTACTCTAAATTATTTATTTCTCATAGCTGGCCAGAGTGAATGTGTTCATTTTTTTTATGATTGAAAACAAGAGGTCCCAGATTAGCACATTGTAAAGGAAATAAGGAAAGATGGATCATATTGATATGATTGGCACTCTTTCCTACAAGAAGTGTTTAAATAATTTGTCTTCTGGGACAGTGCTGCATTCCATTAGGATAAGTGAAATAAGCAGCTGCCCACTTCTTTTCCACAGTTGCCAAATAAAGGACTAGAAAGAGAAGGCATATAGTTTACTACAGCTAACTCAGTATTTGTGTTGAACTGAAGAAAAAAATTGTGTACCTTTTTTTTTCTCTCCTATCTATCTTTGAGCTACACTACCTCCACTACCTCCACTTTGAAGCAATAATCGGACATGTAGCTCTAATGTATTTCAGAAAAAAACATTTTCCTGTAAGAATTTATCCATGAATTTAGTCTCTCTCTGAAGTAGGCAGAGATAGTAATTCACTGTATTTGACTTTAAAGTTCCATTCATCCCTCGATGAGCTCTCCTTTATAATCTTTTATTTCTCTTACTTGGGCTGAATTCCAGAGACTCTTACAATAGGTATTGCAGCTCGTTTGCGCATTGGCAGAAGAAACAAACTCATTAGTCACTAACAGCAGGGGTATGCCTCAGCTCTCAGACTCTCTTTGATCATTTTTCTGTCTCCAGTAACTCAACCAGATTCTCTTTTCTGAAGTTTTCTGAAGCAAAATTGGCATTTCTGGCTGGGGGAAGGGAGCGACTTTACCTGAAGCCCTCATTATGCACACTCCTCAGATGAGAAGCAGGCATCTCAGCTCACTCATTTTGCATTTAAGCAGTATCACACGAACAAAAATAAACAAGCAAGTATGACATCTTCAGCATTTTGCAATGCTAATGACAGTAATGTGGCAGTTCCTCTTCACTTGAAAATTGGGTAGGCTGAGTACTTCCTCCTGCCAAGGAATGATGTGGAAGAAGGTTCTTGTTCTTCTCAAGGCTTGATAATTCACATTAAACACCTGCTGATTGTCTTGTTATACTTGTTGAAGTAAGATCCCTGCTAGCTGCTCTCTCCAGCTGAGTTAATAATTGTCTTGGAAGTCATGAGCTTTTGTTAATGAGACTCAATATTGTACTTTTAATTCAGGAGGGTGGTCCTCACAGTTGCATTCCTATTCTGATAAAATTCAAGAGCTATTTCTTCTTCAGTTAAGTGTCACAGTCCAATTTGTAAGAGGAGTGACTGTCTCAAGGCAAAATGATTTTTGTCACCAGCACTGAGGTCTGCTAGACTGACACTGTGTTTTAGCCAATACTTTTGCAGATGTCTCCTCCATGGCTTCTCCGCGGTCATAAAAAGAAGACATTTTCATATCTAACATTCCAGCTGTTGTATGTTAACAGTTGGTGTTGAGCTTGGTTTTCACTGAGAAGGTCCACTGCTGTGGAAATCTCTTTGTAGTTGATGTGTGGGCTTGAACGTAAACATCAATATGAAAGAGTATCTCTCACTCCTGTAGGGAAGATAGTGTTAAAGTCTATAGACCAAACCTGTTGAAGTGGATTCTGCAGAAGAAATGGAAATTGCCTTAATTGGATTTTGAAAGTTCTGTTATTGTACTGAATTTTTCATACTCTGCAGAATGAAATATTTTTATGTTTTTCTCCAAAATTATGTGTCTAAAGTAAGTGGAGGGAATTTCAGGAGATCTTGTCCTGGTTCAGCCAGCTGAAGAAGCATTGTAAGGGACTTGCGAATGTTGTTACTCTGGCAAAGAAATTTCCAGGTAACCAGTACCTATATGTGTATTGGCTGACGTGGTTCTGTAAAGTCATAAACATTAAAGCCAATAAGTGAATGCAGATATCTGACAAGAGACTGCTCATTTTATCCAGAACGCTGTAGTGGAACTATCTGTAGGTTGTGGGAAAACAGCAATGATACTTAGGAGTCTGTTGTGAATATGGTATATGAAGTTCATATTATTCTTGCTGTCTGAGGCCCCATTAAACATGTCCTCAAATTCTTCTTAAGATATTCCACCCTTGGTGAATAGACCAACTCTTTGTGTAATTGGTCAGAGTCAAAACCCAGAACCTTTCATGACCCTGTCCCAGCTTTGGGAGGTTGTATCCTCTGTTTAAGCTGTGCTGACACTGCGTTCGCAGCAATCTCTAACCAGAAGGACAGAGGGGATAGTACTGGAACGGCTCCATCTCAGGTTGCCCTTGGGCAGGAAGCAACATGTCTGCACCCATTGTGTCTGGATACCAGTCTTGGCACAAAGACTGGAGGTGTTCAGCATTTAGAAAAGCAAATGCTGACTGAGCAGCCATTCCTCATCTCTTCTGGGAAAACTTTAATTCTGTCCCTCACCAGAATTTCCCCATCTTAATTACTGTGAGTTTCACCTCTTTTTGGGTTTTTGATACCACATGTTTACAAGCATGTATTGAGACTGTCTTCTTTGTCATTCATCTTTATCACCTTTCTTTTCTGTTTTTTTGTTGTTGTTGTTTTTGTTTTTTGTTTGTCTGTGGTTTTTTTTCTCCATGCCTTTGGCAGGTTTCTAAACAAAAGGACCTCACTGGTCCTGAATTACAGCTTTTCTCCTGGCAAGCACATCTGCCTTTCCCATTTCCAGAGATACCAGCTGTGAATTAGCTTTTGTATCTTTGTCCTGCAAACATCCCAACATCCCTCCCCTCCCCAGTTACTTTACAGTATAATTTCCAGCTGCTTAAGGATTTTGCTGAGAACTGTGGAAATGTTTGAATCAAAATTACTTTGGTTAGAGGGACCCCTGAGTGCTGGTGTAATAGTGTCCGGATGGAAACGCTATTTGCAGAGCAGTGTGCTGAATGACCTCTTTGGTCCTCCCCACTTTTGTCTGGGAACAATTTTGAACTGCCGGCAACTTTTTATTTTGTTTTAATGTGTTGTTCTGGAGTTTTTTTCTGTAGGAGCAGAGGAAATTTTTGAAGCTCTTTTACCCTGTTTAGAGCTGGAACCTGTAAATCCCAGGCTGGGGTCAGGCTGATGGAGCAGAAAAGAGGAGTCAGCTGGGGCACAGATTGACAGTTAGGGAAATAATCACATTGCTGCTGTGAGGGCAGCTTAATTAATTAATTTACATGTCTGCAAATATAGAGCTTTAACTCACGCTGCAGCTCCTGTGTCTGGCACTCAGAGCTTTTCAAGCAAAGCTGGAGCCTGTAGTTTTGAAAAGTTTTGAGTGTCGCCCAGAGAAAAAAGCTTAGGTGGTACGTAACATTTTCCTCTCTGGGGGCATAAAGTTTTAGAAAGAGTAGAAATTACTAACTTCAGACCTTCTTGTTAATTTCTCTTAATTAGCTGACATTGCATGTTGCAGCCATTACTATTTTCAATTAGCTGTCAGCAAATATTTTCAGTCCAACTTTGCTGTTATGGAATGGATTTCACACAAGTTTGGGCTTACAAAAACAAACAAACACATGCATGTATTTACTGCTACAGCACCATGTTAGTCATTATTTCAGCAGTAACTTAACACACTGTGGGACTGCATTGCTAAGACAGGAAGACGGCTTCGCTTCTTGAGCAGTCTCTTGGCTTAAGTAGGTTTTTCATTATAGTCGCTCGACTGTTTATACCACTGTGGTTTTCAGAGATTTTATTATTGGTTTTATTTGCAAACTTCTTCTCTGCACCCTCCCTTTTTTTGTAGATGACTGCTAGAAGCTTGAGTGAAATTTCTTTTTTGTTTTAAAGTTGAGTCACATTGTGTTCAGAATACAAAAGTATCCTGAATCTTGCTACTATTTTGTATGCATTAAGAACATTACCCCCCAAAAAAGCATTTTGTTGGTATTTTTGACTAGCATTTAAATAAATGTGTCATTGTTTGTTTCTGTACACTGCATCCTGGCATCATTAGTTATATTTTCTGTGGAGTCAGCAGAAATCCCAAAAGAGTATTTTGGTTGTTAACCTGGGCTCTTACCAAGAGCTCGGCCAGTTGCACCGGAGCAGAAAATAAATAGAGGGGATCAGCCTCTAAGTGGGGCAAAAGTTATTTATTGCTGAAAGTCTGTGATAGGATGAGGGAGGTATTGAGAGAATTGGCTTTTTGTTTGCTGCAGAAGCTCTGCAGTTCTCCCAGAGCAGTGGAGTGGAGAGGCTGAGGTCCCTGGTGGTGTCGCTCTCACCGGGTGGAAAGGCAGATTTGCAGCCATGTGTGCAGCCTTTTGGCGTTATAAATGCTATTTTGGAAAGTGTAGCAAGTGGAACTGGATGGCTGAGTACACCAGTAATGAGCTGCAGGTCCTCTCCCTGCACCCCCTCACTGGTAATGGACAGATGGCGCGTTGGTGGCTCTGCGGGATGGGGATGGTCCCTGTCCATCTCTCAGCAGACAGTTGTCCCCATCACAAGGTGGCAATCCCAACAAGTGCTAATTGCCAACCCTGGTGACGGTCTTAGGAGAGAGAGGCCTGAGGCTGACATGTGTCATTGGGAGGACAGGCTCCACTCTCCAAATGAGTTATGGGCTGATTTGCAGGATTTTATATTGCCACTGTTGTGTTAATTGTATATTACCATACCATTCATTTTTCTGTAAATAAGAAGTTTCAGTCTCTAAGCTCTAAGTCTACTCCTTTCCACTGTATCAGCTTTTAAAAGTATAGTTAAATACAGGAAATGGAAGAGGTGTTTTACAGTTCTCTTAGAAAATGTTTTTTTTGTGCTGATCTCGGTACTAAATTGTGGTTACCCGGAGGTTACATTTCTTGTTGCAAGGAGGGGACAATGGCAAGTGACATTGTTCCCAGAAAATTTTGCTTTCCTTAAGGACTGTACATCAGGACTGTGTGATTTGTAACGAGACACAAAAACATTTAAGGAAAAATAAAGCATCAAGGAGTTAACCAGCAAAGCAATTGATGTGCAGTGATTGGTATGAGCAGGGAAGGGTGTGTAATATCTTGGCTCACTATCATCAAAAATTGCTACTGTGGGAATTGGCGTGTTAGCATATGTAGCTGAAAGTGAAATTTGAACTTCCTTCATGCAAACAGAAATAACTTTCTGCCTTATTTCTTTGTCTTTTAAAAATGCAATCGAAGTATTGCGGGAGAAGTTTGAAACATATTGATTGCATTTTGAAGGCATATTATTAAATCTCTTGAGCGCTTGTTAATCTTTGATCATTTTGTTTCACAGTGTTTCAGGCTGAAAATTATTAGTAATTCTGTTTAAGTTGCAGCTAAATTACTAATTAACTTTTGTCTCAAAGTTTTTATATCTTACGAGTTTCTGGCAGCACAGTATTCTCTTTATACAACACAGCAGAAATTTTTTGCTACCTGCCTCTCTGTGCCCCTTACAGTCATATAAAGCAGTTTTGGAATTAATGAGCTGTCACATCTCAGGTAATGAATTAAAAGAACTGACAGAAATCCTTTTGTTGTTTAAGAAATTCCAAATAATTAATGGGAAAAAAATGACAAAGATTCTTTTAGGATTTAAGAAGAAATGTATCTTTCAAATTCATTGCGTGACTGAAGAAACTTTAAAATATGTTTGCAAAAAAGTAGGGATCCTGCTTAGTGAGTTAATTCCAGTTCTCTCTTCTGAGATAAACTGTAGCAAAATTTGAGATAAAAGGTTTTTATGTTTTGAGAAATAGGTTCCTAGTCAGCAGGTTCCCCATTCCTAGTAAAGAATCATCCTGATTGCTTTATTTGCCATTGTGGGTGTATTTGAGTTAGGCACTGAGCATGTTTAGAGTGAGCATGTCTTGTGTACCCAGAAGACTTCGTAAACTGCAGGTTAGGTTCAGGGAGGGAGAGGTGTTTTCTTATGTTCTAATATGCCGACTTATGGAGTCCTACTTTACCTATTCAGAATAATGCCTCTACTGCTGTTGTTTTTCAGGTAACGGTCTCAGATGGGGGCACATCTCCTAAGCAGTCCTCCGTCTGGGTGGTGGTCCAGGTTCTGGATGAGAATGATAACAAACCTCAGTTTCCGGAGAAAGTCTATCAGATCAAGCTGCCAGAGAGGGACCGTAAGAAAAGAGGGGAGCCAATCTACAGAGCTTTTGCTTTTGACAAAGATGAAGGCCCTAATGCAGAAATCTCATACAGCATTGTGGATGGAAATGATGATGGGAAATTTTTTATTGATCCCAAAACAGGGATGGTTTCTTCCAGAAAGCAGTTCACAGCGGGGAGTTACGATATCTTAACAGTAAGTGCTCTTTCATTGACGTCCAAACCCATGATTTGGCAGACTTTTTTTTAAAAAACAGGTGGTCTTGTTATAAATGTTGATACATGACTGTGTTTAATGTATGACCTATATGCAGGATCTGACTGTATTAAGAAACCTAGTATTCATTTGTAACTACTGCTGAAAAATTGAGTCTGAGATTGCTCATACTATTGCTCATACTGAACTATTCTCAGACTGTTTGATCAACCTGCACATTGTTGGTGTAAGTCATTCCCTTGAAGACACAGAAATGAAGACCAAGGGCTTGTATCCTGACAAAGTTATACTGAACTAGGCAGAAAGAGCTATGAATGTATATTCACCTTTTGTGTTGACACAACTGCTTGCCCTCATGGAAAGGTCCCTATACTGTCCAGTTCAGGTGGCTTCAGGGAGGAGGAGTACTGTGTACAGTATGTTGTAGTACCCTTCTCCCCATATTCAAGAGTGTAAGCATGGCAGCAATTTAAATTAAAAGAAATCTCAGTAAAAATATCTCTACCAGAACTCAAACCATATAGACAAGGTCAAAGAAAGAAAGAATACAAGATAGTGGTGTTGATACAAAGCAATATCAGGCTTGAATGTGCACTCTTCCTCTACAGCAGGAAGCCAACAAGTTGTAGTTAAGGAGTTGACCAACAGTGTATGAGATGATAGAAAAGTGCCTGGTCCATAGTAAAGGAAACGATGTCACTTACAGGAATGGGTGTCTGTTGGGATACCTTCATAGGGTTGGAAACTGTGACAGGAAAATGAATAAATATCAGAATATTGAGAAATACCTAGTAATCAGAGTACAGCATGCTCTGGGTGAGTGAGTGCCTTTCCCTGTGCAGAGCTGGAGGTCATGTCTGCCATCTGGCCCTTAGTGTAATGCAACAGCTGAAGGTTTTCTACCTTGAAACTGTTCATCACACCCTCAGCCTCTTTTCACTAAGGGTCTGCCAACCTTGAACAGAGCAGGGTGGTGAGTGTTTGCACCAGACCCACTTAACACATTTCTAGAGAAAGAAATAGGATTATTGCAGGAAATTGTTTCCCATTTTTAACAGGTGTAGTAACAGCATATTTACACCAGTGGTCCTATATAGCCAGAAACATTTCTTTTAGTTTTAAAAGAAAAACCTTTCAATTGACATTGATGTTATTCATCGAAGCATCCATTTGTAACCTACATTCTCCCTTTCCTTAAGACCGATGTTTGTTGCTGCTCATCTTTGTTTCTGCTGTGCTAAAACCATAAAGCATGCCAAAGAAATATCAAGTTTATCCATCCCTCTGGAGAACATTATAATGAAAAGAATTAGCACCAAGCTGGGCAACTCTTAATGAACATGACTGAGAGGAGAAAGCAAGGAAAATAGATATGGCAAAATTTTAAATTATATTTGTTTTGGAGAACGGGGGAAATGATCTGAAACTTATTTAACCCAATTAAAGATCCTGAAGAAGGCAATGTAAGGAATATCAAACTTATCTGCAATGCAGATGTCATTTAAAAGCAATCAGACATGGTCTGGGTGAGCATGTGTCGCACATGCATGACACTCCACAGGGTCATAAAGCTCCCAGCTTTGCTGCAAGAGGGAACTGGGTGGAAGATGAAATCGGGGAGGGAAGCTGGTTCTGGAGAGGAGGATCTGTGTTGGAAACGCTTGAATTGCATCCCCAGGAGGCCTCACACCAGCATTTCTAAAACAAAATATTTCAGTTTAAAACCTTTTCAGTGAAAAGCCAAAGTGTAATGGAAAAAAAATACAATTGAGAAATAAGCACTTATATCCCTTTTTTTTCAAGGGATTTTACATAGAGGATTACAAAGGCCATTTTCCAAGCAGGCATGGTCATGCGATAGAATTAGGTCTGAACTGCCAAGCTGTGGTGCTCAATCTGAGTCCTGTGTTCTTTGTACCTGCCAGATAAAAGCAGTGGACAATGGCCGGCCCCAAAAATCTTCAACTGCTCGCCTCCATATAGAGTGGATAAAAAAGCCCGCGCCCTCGCCTGTGCCCCTGACTTTCGATGAACCCTTTTACAACTTCACCGTCATGGAAAGCGATAAAGTGACAGAAATTGTCGGGGTGGTTTCTGTGCAGCCATCTAACATTCCTCTCTGGTTTGATATTGTTGGTAAGTTCAGAGCCAGTGGTGTGAGGAGGATGCTTCAGAAGCAAACCATATGGATGTGTGGTTTTGTGAGCAAGAAAACTAACCGTGAAATGTGCCCCCAAAATTAAACCCACTTTCATAATGCTGAAATGAAAATGCTATTTTAATATAGCAATAACAATAATAATAATATTCCTGCTTTTGTTATGACTCCTTAGCTAAGCTGAAAAAAAAAAAAGTGCTGTATGGCTGAATTGTTTTTTTTCATACTATGTTATTTACTGCAATCTTAATGTTGTCTGTCATTTAAATTCTATTGTCATACTTTGCTAATCTCATTTCTAAATGTATTTATGGTACTTAGACTTGCTGTCCCTCATTTCTCTCTTTCTTCACCTTTTTTTCTGCATTCTGTTCTTTTTTTTCTGCTTCCGACTGCCCTGCTTCAAGGTGGCAAGCATGCTCGAGAGATGTTCTATATTCTACAGACAGCTTGTGGGCAGAACTGTTCAACAGAAGGTACCCTTAGTGCAAACACATTTGCTAAAATACAACTATCCAGGCTGCCTTTTATTTTTGCAAGTTCTTTGAGACAATTTGTATTACATCTTTCATAAGTGCCTGTGACAGGATGCGATGCGACACATGGATGTGCTGCGTTTCTTTCTATGACAGCTTTTACCGTATTTCTGTCCAATTATTATCATTTTATTCACGGATTTTCCACAGTTTATCACAAATAATTAATTCAAACTTTTCACAGTCCGGTGCCATCCATTTAACTGTGAAACAGAATGGGATGCATCAACATATGGGTTACAAATGGAGCCACCAAAAGTTTGTCTTGAATGCAAGCTGAAATAGAGAAATGTGTTTTGGTGTGAGATTTCAACCACAAAATTGCCTTACATAAAATTGCTTGTAAAAATAGGGAGGGAGAAATATACTTAGCAAAGAGGAGGAGAAGCCGTAGAAGTCATGGTCTTAAAATTGCAGGGAAATGCCACTAAGGATGTAGCTGCCAAAAAGACAATGAGTGGAGGATCTCACTTGTTTGCAGTGGAGAAACAGGAATCAATGTTCCCAAGCATTTACTTCCCACTTCTGCTGCTTATTCAATTATGTCATTTAAAATAACTCATTTAACATATCCAAAATGAGACTTTTCCCAGCAGCACGATGACCCTGCAAAGTTATTGTGCTGCTTAACATTTGCAGATACTTGCATGTAATGTTTGTATACATTTGGATGTAAAGCACCATGTCTGCAGAAAGTGGTATTATTTAAATGAAGGTTTATAAAGCAAATGCTATATCAAAGAAACAAAAAGCCTTTGCCACAGACTTAGTGGAAAGGGTGCATCAGCAGTATTTCTTTAGAGAGATTGAGCCTGGCTCTCATTTCAGCATAGCTATTTGTGGATGGGTTTAGCCAACAGGAAGGACAAGGACCACAAAAGAAAGGGTCTGTCAGAGCCATTTTCATCCACCTTTTGTTGTCAATGTGTGCAGATGAAAGACAGAAGCAGCAACATTTCCTCTTTGAATTTGTAGCACAGTTTCCGATGTGCCAGCCACATTAAAATTAAACCCAAAGCTATTATCATGTTCTAGGGTTCCTGCTAGCCCCTGGGGAAGGACAGCATATGTTTCCTACGGTTTTCTTCCCTTTCCCTTCGTTGTTTCAGTATGCTACACGCAATTGATTAGCTAATGTTTACATTCCCTTTCTCTCCCTTACTGACCCTAACTTTCCTCCCAGGTGGAATCCATCTTTATTGATGTTATTGACCCTTTTTCCCATTTAAACCTTTTGCTGAACTCCTCTGCCTTTTGCAGCCTTTTGGTCCTTTCCTTGGCAAATTCACCACCTCTCATTAAAATGCTGCCTGAGTTAAGCACTGAGAGAAGCCCCCGCTCTTCTGCTGTGTTCTTGCAATCTAGCAACACCTTACAATAATATTTCATTTTTTGTGTACCAAACAGAGATGATGGGGAGAACATTATGGAATTTAAGCCTTAATTTGTCATTTAACGTGACCTTTATGGCTAAAGTAGTTCAAATGCTTTAGAAGAAGGTCTTTGCTATTTAAACAACCCTAATGGTTTTCCTATAGGCTGTAGCTCCTGATGCTGCAAGATCCTGCATCACTGCAAAGGGTCATGGGGACAGAGTTTCCTTAGACTTAATGAAAAATTGGTGACCCTGACCACCCAGTTCAGTACTGTTACCATATGAATGTTGAAATTAAATATCACTGCTTCTATAAATAATAGCACTAGCAACAGCACCCATTTCTGCAATAGGAATAGCCAGCAGTCCCAGGCATGCAGAAGACCCTGTTGTTCCAGATGCTCTGCATACACGGTGCCAAGACAAAACCCACCCCGAGAGGTTTACAGACAGAGCACTCCATATTTAGATTATCTTTGCTGCCATTAGTCAGTGTCCGTATCCAAAACACTTTTTCTCCTTGTTCCTCAGTATCATCATGTGGAAAAAAAGATGTTGATACTTTCCTTTTGAGGGAATGTTGAGGTCTAGTGCTGAAACCCACAATGAAAGACATGGGTTATTACTAGCAGTTAGCTGTCATTTATGGAAAGCTGTGTGGGACTGCTGATGCAAGAGATGGTTTCAGTGCTGCTGTAAAACCTAGACCTGATCCTGCTCCATCTGGTATTTTGTGATTTTGGACCTCCGTGCACAGTTCACAGTAATGTCAATAAAAGCCCTGAAGGCTTATGTAGATGTGTGGTTTAATATAGAGTTTGCAGCTTGACCTTTATGTTTATGACCTTTTCAAACTAAATGGGCATTCCAGAGGACCTGTTTTTTAATGCATAACATGAACTTTCTCGCAGCAAAAAAAAAAAAGGAGGGTGGATGAAGTTTGGTTTTGCAGTATTCTGTCTGCCTAACTTCAGCATCTAATTTTCACCTAAATTACATAAGCTTTAAATAGCTGTTCAAGGTTCTTGAGTTAATCAGCTCCAAGAGAGAAAGGTGCCTTGCAGGCAGGGAGATCATCTCTCCTCCATGGACGAGAGAGGAACAGGATGCTTACCTGTTTGTTTAATTGGGAATGGTTGAGATGTCATACCTGGTTTCTGTTTTCAGACTGCATTCAACGCCATTCTCGGTTCATGCAGGTCCCACAGTGTGAAAGACGTGATCATAGGTTGTTTTGGTTGTATTAAATTTATTCAGTCATTTATGAGAAAATAATAACTCCCAAGTAAGTCAGAGATCTTTATTTCTCCCAGGTAAATTGAAACCTCTCTGTCTCTTCCCTTGTTAGTGGTGGGAATGGTGTGATGACTACTTTGACACTGGAGCTAAGCTGCATGGTGCTAGTCTTTGCTTAAGTAGCATGTTGCACAACATCTCTCTGATTCTCTAAACAGGCTTCCCTCTATCTTTCCTTCTTCCCCCAGCCTATGCCTTTATAAGAGCAGTCAAACTTTAAAAGCACATTGGAACTTTTTATCAGGGGTGTTTAAATGGCAATAATTTTAATATCTATTAATTTTAATTAATTGTCCATTTAATTCACAGTGCTGCAAATTTTCATTAATGTCAAAAGCATGTAGCTCCCTAGCTTCCTTTGAATTATCTTCTCTGAGAAACTATCTAAAGTGCCTTTCTGATTTCTTTTCTGCTTTTTATGCCCTTACGTTCAGCTTCTTAGCAGCAAACCCAAGGCTTTGACTGTCCTTACAATAGTTTCATCTGAAAATTCAGAGTCTGCATTATTTTCTTCTTCTTATCATGATACAGTACATAAAAGAATAAATATTTGCATGTTGTATTACTAATATTTATTATGTTACAATTAACAAAAATCTGTAGTTGAATTTGTATTTACTGAGGCAGTCAGTAAGTTTATTTCACCTTTTCTGAAAACAGAAAAATTGGAAACTTTGACTTTGCTTCTTTTCCTGAAAATCCTATAGAAACTTTAGTCTCACCTTTGAGTTTTAGGGTGAATTCATTTTCTGCATTTTCCTCTGATTCTCTGCTCAGAGCAATGTGAGAATTATAGCAATTGGCCCGATTTATCATTGCTGTCATTAGTGTTGTTAGTTTACTTTGGGCCAAGACAAGTAAGAATCTTCTCTGCCCTGAGAAAATGTGATTTAGAGAACTATTCTCTAAATTAGACCATCTGCTATATATCTCTTCTGCACTCGTCTGTCATGGCATGGTAGGCCAAATGAGACTTGTGTGAGTATCTCGGTATGTCCTGGCTTTATTAAGTTTGAACACGGAGTATGCTCTTTGCTATCTGGCAGTGAAAGAAGACTCCTGACAGGTTTTAGCTGTATTTGATTTGGGGATGTCCTCCAGGGTTCAATGGAATCCATCTTTGCATCTAAAACTGAACAAGTCGGATTCTCCACAGCCATCAGATATTTCTGAGATGTGTATTCAATCCCACTCTTCTGGATCGTTCCACTGGAAAAAAGGGAAAAGGCTCTCACACGGGACTCATTTGCCTACAGGTCCTCCAGATTTGCTGACATGCTTTCTTCTCAGAGGAGAAAATCTTTTCTCACAGCAGCATAATCCCATCTTAAACTGTGTATCAGCAGCTGATAGGATAGGGAAGCTCAGCATCTTCCCAAAAAGGAACCCCATCTAGGAAAAGAGCTGCAAAAATCTTCATTGCTTGCACCAAATGCAATAATAAAAATACAACCAGAATATGTTGGGGGGCAGGGGGAATGAACCTACCACACTGGAGTTCAAAAGGGACAGAATTGAAGAACCCACATTCTGTGGAAATGCCAGATCTGCACTGTATCTTGCCGTAGGCAAATTCTACATCTGACCTCTAGAAATGCCTTTTAGCAGTTCAGGAAGTTTTCCTTGGCCTGACCATTGCAGCAAATGAGTGGTAAGCTTTACGTAAGAAGATCCTCTCTCGTCAGTCATGTGAGGTTCAGTGAGCTNAATTACATAAGCTTTAAATAGCTGTTCAAGGTTCTTGAGTTAATCAGCTCCAAGAGAGAAAGGTGCCTTGCAGGCAGGGAGATCATCTCTCCTCCATGGACGAGAGAGGAACAGGATGCTTACCTGTTTGTTTAATTGGGAATGGTTGAGATGTCATACCTGGTTTCTGTTTTCAGACTGCATTCAACGCCATTCTCGGTTCATGCAGGTCCCACAGTGTGAAAGACGTGATCATAGGTTGTTTTGGTTGTATTAAATTTATTCAGTCATTTATGAGAAAATAATAACTCCCAAGTAAGTCAGAGATCTTTATTTCTCCCAGGTAAATTGAAACCTCTCTGTCTCTTCCCTTGTTAGTGGTGGGAATGGTGTGATGACTACTTTGACACTGGAGCTAAGCTGCATGGTGCTAGTCTTTGCTTAAGTAGCATGTTGCACAACATCTCTCTGATTCTCTAAACAGGCTTCCCTCTATCTTTCCTTCTTCCCCCAGCCTATGCCTTTATAAGAGCAGTCAAACTTTAAAAGCACATTGGAACTTTTTATCAGGGGTGTTTAAATGGCAATAATTTTAATATCTATTAATTTTAATTAATTGTCCATTTAATTCACAGTGCTGCAAATTTTCATTAATGTCAAAAGCATGTAGCTCCCTAGCTTCCTTTGAATTATCTTCTCTGAGAAACTATCTAAAGTGCCTTTCTGATTTCTTTTCTGCTTTTTATGCCCTTACGTTCAGCTTCTTAGCAGCAAACCCAAGGCTTTGACTGTCCTTACAATAGTTTCATCTGAAAATTCAGAGTCTGCATTATTTTCTTCTTCTTATCATGATACAGTACATAAAAGAATAAATATTTGCATGTTGTATTACTAATATTTATTATGTTACGATTAACAAAAATCTGTAGTTGAATTTGTATTTACTGAGGCAGTAAGTTTATTTCACCTTTTCTGAAAACAGAAAAATTGGAAACTTTGACTTTGCTTCTTTTCCTGAAAATCCTATAGAAACTTTAGTCTCATCTTTGAGTTTTAGGGTGAATTCATTTTCTGCATTTTCCTCTGATTCTCTGCTCAGAGCAATGTGAGAATTATAGCAATTGTCCCGATTTATCATTGCTGTCATTAGTGTTGTTAGTTTACTTTGGGCCAAGACAAGTAAGAATCTTCTCTGCCCTGAGAAAATGTGATTTAGAGAACTATTCTCTAAATTAGACCATCTGCTATATATCTCTTCTGCACTCGTCTGTCATGGCATGGTAGGCCAAATGAGACTTGTGTGAGTATCTCGGTATGTCCTGGCTTTATTAAGTTTGAACACGGAGTATGCTCTTTGCTATCTGGCAGTGAAGGAAGACTCCTGACAGGTTTTAGCTGTATTTGATTTGGGGATGTCCTCCAGGGTTCAATGGAATCCATCTTTGCATCTAAAACTGAACAAGTCGGATTCTCCACAGCCATCAGATATTTCTGAGATGTGTATTCAATCCCACTCTTCTGGATCGTTCCACTGGAAAAAAGGGAAAAGGCTCTCACACGGGACTCATTTGCCTACAGGTCCTCCAGATTTGCTGACATGCTTTCTTCTCAGAGGAGAAAATCTTTTCTCACAGCAGCATAATCCCATCTTAAACTGTGTATCAGCAGCTGATAGGATAGGGAAGCTCAGCATCTTCCCAAAAAGGAACCCCATCTAGGAAAAGAGCTGCAAAAATCTTCATTGCTTGCACCAAATGCAATAATAAAAATACAACCAGAATATGTTGGGGGGCAGGGGGAATGAACCTACCACACTGGAGTTCAAAAGGGACAGAATTGAAGAACCCACATTCTGTGGAAATGCCAGATCTGCACTGTATCTTGCCGTAGGCAAATTCTACATCTGACCTCTAGAAATGCCTTTTAGCAGTTCAGGAAGTTTTCCTTGGCCTGACCATTGCAGCAAATGAGTGGTAAGCTTTACGTAAGAAGATCCTCTCTCGTCAGTCATGTGAGGTTCAGTGAGCT
>VZTO01021315.1:19585-37229 GCA_013400615.1 Syrrhaptes paradoxus
TTTTTTTTTTTTAAACAATCTTGTTTATTAAAAGGAAAATTATTCTTTCCAAAGCATATGGGACTTTTGTCAGAAGAAAAATATGTTCAGAGTGACTATGAAGCCAAGAAACAAGCTGAGAACCAAGGTAACACTCCAGATTCAGCCAGAAAATGTAACCAAGACTACTCTGTACCAAAAACATAACCCATGGTTTGTTGGCTCAGAGGTGTCTTGGTTCAATTTCCTGAGATCTCCTTCTTGACCGTACTGTAGCATCTCTTAAACTGAAAATTAGGGCTGTGCTAGAAAGGTCTCACGAAGCTATAGTGAGGGTCAACAAATTAGATCTTTTGTACCAGGGGCTGTTTCTGCAGCCATCCCAAGTTTGATAACAGCTGGAATTGGCTAGAGTTATATTGGGAAGTGCTATATAAACTGCAACACACTTTCTGATAGCATAAAAAAGCCCCTAGTTGTGGAAATATAATGCTTCCAGGGCTTATGCAAGAGCATAAAGATCAGTCTCAAGAAAGTAAGGGTGGAAATAATCTCAACTTTAACTGTCCAAACTGTAGACATAACTGTCGGTGCTAGGTGTCTTTGGGAATCTTAACAGTCAATTAGAGCGAAAAGCACTTTCTGGATAAATTTATATCAACCAAACATGATAAGTCTTCTCATCCCAAGATGACATTAAAAGTAGGTGTGGACTTTTCATTATATCCCACTCTAAGTGCTTCAGTTTAATCAGAGTATTTTAAGGGATGTCTTTAATCTGTATTGAAGATGTATCAGCATATCAGCATTGCCTCTTAGCCTGCAATGGTATTACAAACAACAGCTAATCCACATCTCTCTGAGGTCATTCGGTGTTAAAATGTTTTCCAGGACAACCTGTCTAGTCGATTTGCCACTTCAATCACCTTGCCTTTTTTATTGTTGATTCTCCCAAAATGTTCCAGGAACTCATAATGTGTTATGTTAATTTGAAATATTTCTTTCTTAATGCAATTGCAAGCACTTTAGCAAAGACAGCTTCTACATGTCATGTATCTGAAAGCAGGTTTTAGTAGACAGTGAAAAGGAAAGCATGTGCCCTATGTTGGAAAATTTAATAAGTAATAAAAATTCACATTAATAAAACTGAGCAGCTGAACAAAATTTCATCATCCTTAGCCCCCTTTCATCCTAAGATTGTGATCAAAGAAAATATTAAATGGCCAATAGTAACATTGGTAAAACTGATACTGAGGGAGCTTACAGCACTGCTGATGAGCTCACTTCAGAAGGGTCCATAGTTACCCAGCAGCAAGCTTTCAAAAAAGCACCTCAAGTACCCCAGAAATGTGTGAAGCTGACACCTCCTCAGCTGCCACCTCCTACGGGCTCAGTCCTCCGACCTCCACGTGAGCGCCTTCAGAAGGAAGTGGTTTCACGTGGGCTTCCCAGAATAGTTCGACTGCAGGAGTTTTTAAGAGAAAAGCCCTGTTTGTTTTCACACAACTGTTCTCTCTCTCCATGCCCCTCCAGCACCCGTCTTTCAAAGATAATTGTGTTGGGTGCTTCTCTGGGTGCTTCATAGTAGGCCTTGCGTAGACTTAACATGTTTATAGGACTCTTGCAGTTCAGCATTTACACCTAATTCATTAATTATTGTTCAGTGCTTAAGTGCAATTTCAGAAGCGTTCTTCATATGAGAAGCTGTTTTGAGAGTGTATGAAGGCTGAGGAGCAGTACAAAGCATTTCCAGACTGTCTCTAGTACTCCAGATGAGAGGCAAGACCCAATATCTCAGGCAATATTCCCAGAAGTTCAGCCATCTGAGTGGCTCTTCATTGTCAACAGCTGACCATGGTCTGTTAAAATGTACTAGGCTGAATAAGGAATAAATCTAATTTTCACTCCAAAAGAGATTATAATCACAAATCTCGCCGCAGGATGTTCTCTGATTCATCTCTGTCTCAGTCTTCGATGCAGTTTCTGCCTTGTTTAATAGAAAAATGAATCAATGTAAAATAAAGTGCACTGTCTGGTTAGTTACAAGTGTAGAGTACAGTGGGGTAGCTAGCAACCAAGGTTTATTTGTTTGTCACTAGACCATTTTGGAAGATGTGAATACCATATGAAAAACTCACATGACGGATTCAGTTCTTATTTTAGGGGGAGAATATACTGCACTAAATGAAAATGTCTTGAAGAAGTTGGTGTGTTTGTAATACACTGCCTAGTGTCCTGCAAACCCAGCTCTAAGCCAGCAGAGGAAGGATATTTAAAACATTTATTGCTAATCCTTCCATGTTGCTTCTTGGAAGTTTTATAGGCAGTGTTTCTTTGGATGTGTATGTCAGTTGATAGCATGTAATTTTTGATTGCTCATTAAGATGGTTATTAAGCATCTTGAAGTATAAGCTTTCATTTTGTTTTCATGGTTATCAGTCTGAAACATTCCCTTTGTGAAGTGCCTGCTGTCCCAAGGCTAGCTTCATTTCAGCAGAGATTTCCCTGCTAGAATCTCAAACTCTCTTCTTCAAAGGAGGCTTTGTTTCAGAGTTCGTTTTCATGGTGAGATTTTTCTCAAGTAAATCAATTTAAAACATTAAGTGGGAGATGACATAATTTTCTTCCAGATTAATTTTGAAAAAAAAAAAAACAAAACAAATGAAAAAACAAGAAACAAAAACCCAGAAACCAAACACTGAAGATACGATCAATGTCCAAATACCTTGGTATTGCTTAAATGTCAAGAACAATTATGCTTTTTTTTTTTGAGTGTCAAATAGCATTAAATATATCTATATCAATGGAGAAAAATATATTATCTGGGCTTGCAGAAAGAGGTTAGGGAATAAGCGATGTTTTTATCCACCATAAATCACAGCAGATCCAGTGTCAGCGTTTTCCTAGAGAACAACAACTGCATCTGTTAGGCTCAGAGCTGTGTACATGTACCTGTATATATATTCAGCACAGAGAAGTCTGATGGCACGTCTGAAATGACAATGGTTGGATCATTTCAGTGGGCAGATGTTCACCAATTCTTCCTTTCCCTTGCATAGCTCACCTGTGCTCTTATTCCTCTTTCCTCCTTCTTCTCCCTCTCCCTTAATGGTATTCAAGGCAGATATGGACAGTGCAGGGCTTCTTCTAGTTTACACTTCCTTTGCAATAGCCTGTGTGAGAGGTAGAGAGAACTGAGGGTTTCTTCACATTAAGGAAATCAGAGGCTGTGATTTCACTGTGATTGCTCCTAATCTTCAACTTCTTGGAGAGCCAAAACCTTTCTTATCTCCGTAAATGTGCGACTGTTTCTGAGAATAACGCTGGTTGTTAGTCTGCAAACCATACAGATGCAAGACTTGATGGTAGAGCAGGGAAGACTGTCTTCTTCACTTCTCTGTCCCCAGCCCTAAAATGAGAGCCATTTTGTGACAATACACCAGCCATTCAGATAGCTATCTCTCTATATATATTGCACGAGAGCTAAGTCAATGGAATAGATGTTTCCTAGATTGGATCAAATCCCAAGAGGTTTGAGCAGCTCTTACACAAGTCTTGTAGCCATTGAGGTTTGAAAACCGTTTCTGCTTTGTAGAGCTGGGTTGTCAGAGGCTGTAGCTAGTGGCATTGTATTTCTGTGTGATAAATATACCTTAAGAGTTCATTTGTCAGCAGTGTTGTGTTCCACCTCTCCCTGTCCCCAGCCTCCAAAAATTTCAGACTCAACTCATAATAAATTCTTTTTTATAGATGAGCGAGTAAGAAGCAGCTTAGCAGCAGGGAGTGTGTGCTTTACTTCTGAGCAAAATTAGAGGTTTTAATTTATAAAATATAGCTGTGGCTGAGAAATCCTGTAACCCTTTAGTCTCAAATTATTTATGGCTTTCTCTTACTTTTTAATAGATTTTTTCTTCTTTTTTCTTTTTTTCTTTCTGAGACTCAAGAGGGTTATTCTACTGCTGCATCACTCAGTGTGTGACAGGATAAGGGGATAGTAGTTTCAGAACAGTGCTTTGTGAGGATTTTTTAATGGAAAGAAATTTATGATGTGTATCCTGTCAGATCTATTTAAATAATTCCTATAAGACTAGTAGAATTTGACCTTTGCTGCCAGTAATTATCATTGTCCTTGAAATTAACATAACAAATCTCTATTTGCATTTTTTAAATTGATTATAATTGCAATTTTTAAAGACTCAGTTGACCGTCTTTGCACCCACAAGCATCAGTGAGAATTTCCTGAAAATAAAATTCACAGAATAAAACCCTCTTAAAATGATTTTTATACAAAAAGATAATTGTGCTTGTTCATTATCCAAACTACAAGGGCACACATCTTACAGACTTATAGCCATTTCATTCTTTTTATAGACTCAGTTATGGTTCACTTAAATATACTGCTAGATTTTTTTTTCTTGCAGTGCATTTTAATGATATCTGCTTTCCAATATACAAACTGTGCTTTGAAATATAAATGAGTTATGAACAAAGAAGTATCGGTAGAAGTACTGTGTATGCTAAGGCAAGCTGTTAAGATGGAGTCCAGTAAACAGATATGCCCGCTTCTAGGAACATTTTCAATGGAAATTTACAAGAGATGCCTAATCTAATTGTGTTTTTGTGCAACAATTAGGAGGGAATTACGATAGTTCTTTCGACGCGGAGAAGGGAGTGGGCACTATTGTCATTGCAAAGCCCTTGGATGCAGAGCAGAGGTCAATATATAATATGACTGTGGAGGTCACCGATGGAACAAACATTGCCACGACTCAGGTAGAATATCACATTCCTTTCTTGGCAAGTTTTTCATTTGTTAATGGAACATATATGTTATAAAAATTAATAATTTTGCCATTCAAATAAGACCTCATCCTTTGAGACCACGGTTAACTAATGGAGGGGGTATTTTTCAGAGCCCTTCCATCTGGTTGTAAAGAATTGGCTGTTGAAGGTTTCAAAGCGTTGTTTCTCCTTTTGTCCTCATCATGCTCACATGAAAGTAATTTGCCTTCCTCCAGCTGAGGGAGTCCCTATCACAGGCGGCGAAGCTTAGATTTTGACAATTGTATCAGCCCGTAATGGTCCAAAATACAATAGTGCTTCTGTGGTGTTGGGGAATATTGCTATTGATTGTGTTAAATGGAGTTTATACCTCTCATCCTCCCAAGACCCAAATGTGGGACACAGGATCAATTGTTCAGAGAAGAAATGGTTCAGAGGATAAACTTAAAATTCAAAGGATCTCTTCTTTAGTGTCACTGCCTGTGATTACATTGTCTTCTGGGGAACAGCCCCAGTGAACCCTTGAAAACCAGACTTGCTTATCAGGCTCGATGCCTTTCAGCAATTAAAAAGTCAGGTCAGATCAATGTGAAGGGTTGGGAAAATGCTGGCCTGACACATCCTTGTCAGAAAGACCCAGGTGCTCAGCCTGGGTGTCTGTTCAGTGGAAACCAGTGTGGAGTCGGGACATGGCCAGGGTCATGGCACAGGGACAGGGACTCTGCTGTCCAGGTGGCACCAGGGAGACTCAAAATAGCAAAATCTTTCAGTACGAGGTGGAGTTGTGGGGTATGGATTAGCTGGGGCCTAAAATCCTACATCTGAATTCCTGCCCAAGTGTTAACTGTGCCTATAGCCTGGGAATCATTTGACACATAGGGAAAAATACATACTGGTAAAGGACACTTTTGTGCAGCCTCAAAACCCAGATTAAATGTGATTTATAGAGGAAATGAAAAAAAAAAAGGTTTCTGATGTTATTTGTTTCTTTATAATGCAGAAGGAAGGCCTGAATATTCTGTATATTTGCATACATGCATGCACACGCAGATGCTTCTGTTTTACCCTGCTTTTTTGCTTAAACGGTTCAGATGTAAATCTGTATTCACTGAGTCACAACACCAACTTTCCTAAGAGGCTGTTAAATCCTTGAGTGCTTTCTCAATCTGAATTCCTGTTTATAACCAGCCCTAAAATCTCTATCTAAGTATCCTTATCTGATAATTTCTCCTGATAGCCCACTCTTGATAAGTAAACATCAGTTGATAGTAAGTTTGGTGGTAGGAAATCTGCTATTTTTCCTGTTAGTTTCAGTAATTAATTGCACCTCTGCTGAAAACATCCCTTATTTTTAACTTGATTGTATCTGCCCTGTATTCCCTGTTATGCCTTTCTCTGCTTGATTAAAGAGCTCTTTAAAAACCAGTATTTTCTTCCCAGGAAGGCACTTACTCAGAATAGTCAAATCACCTCCCATCCTTCTGTAGACAAGTGAAGGAGAATGACTAACCTCTTTATGTTCCATTTCCACAAGGCATTTTCTTCAGTCCTTGAGTAGTTTTTTGTTTTGTTTTGTTTTTTTTTGTTGTTGTTGTTTGTTTGTTTTTTTGGTTTTTTTTAATCTCGGGAAGTACCTCAGTCCACATTTCAGAAATGTGGTGTCAAGTCCCTAACATGACTCTTTTTTTCTTACAAACATTTCAGCCTAACAAATACTAAAAAGCAGAGGGAATGACAAACATGCTGGATACAAGTAATTTCTCTTCTCATGGATATTATGTTTATTGTTTTTGCTGCATTTGATTTTGCAAATTGACCCCTATGACAATCCTCAAAACCTATTTTAATGAAAACCCTACATTTTTAATTAAAACATATGGTAAAAACATATTTCTGTAAAGCTGTTGCATTCTAAGAGAAGCCCAAGCATTCTTTGTAACAGTGATGTGACCTATTTAAAAGTGTAAGATAGTAATTTAAGATTGCAATAGTATAACATAAGATAATCATTGATGGCTACAGACGCTTCTTTCCTCCATCTCCTTCTCTCCATGTAGATACTGTTTAAGTATTTAATTGTGGCCCAGACAACATCTGAGAATGTGTTTCTTTTGGTCTTCACAACAGAGATTTCAAAAGTGATCATTATCTCAAAGCTGCCAGAATTATGGCCTGCCTAATTATCTCTCCCGCTTACAAAACTTTCATACTGTATTTTTGACTGTACTTTGGAGCCTTTGGCTGCCTTATTCATCTTTATTTCCTTGTAGAGCAATAAAAAACCCAAAGCCTGGTGGGTTAAGTAAAATATGTCATAGAAAGAGTCAAAAAAACTTCTGCTGATGGCTTTCACTGGCCTAGTTCTGAGTTTTGATAAAATGAGGTTGTAAATATTTTGTCTTATATACATAGTACCACCTGCATTTTTAACTATAGCTGCAGGAAGATATGGTAGAAGAGGAAGTGGGTGGAAAGCAAATGTGTAAATTCATCCCCTTGCATAACAATAAAATAATATAAAGCCCCTCTCAAAGTGCAACGGTTTATTGTGAAACAGCTGATCATCACCATGCCAAATGGAACAGTCTTGCTTTTCATTCCACCCCACCTGTTGCCCTTTATCTCTTCCTGGCCTTTTGTCTATTACACAGTTGGAGGTGATAAAATACAGCATTAAAATGCCAAAGATTTTTGCTTCAGTAACATGATCCCTGGCATAGACTTGCAGAAGTTTCTTCAGCAATTTTCCTGCACGCCTTAAACTCCGATAAACTGTTCACTTCCTTCATGCCTTACTGTGCACATGGTTCACTACTGTACCATGAGCAGAAGGAAATAATTTTGATTTAAAAGTTACATCTGTTATATTAATAGTTCACTGTTGTGAAAAGAGATTGAAAGAACATAAGGAATATTTTTTTAAAAATTGAAAAATCACTAACTTCCTTTGTAACTGAAAGCCTGTTCAGTTTGGGCGTGATCAGGATTTCAAAATGGAAAACAATCTCCCAAGTGAGAACCAAAGCACCAGGACCTGTTGAGCCACTGTCGCTTGCAGTGCTGCCCATCCAGCTGAGCTTCAGCCATCCCAGGGCACAGCCAAGATGGGCAGGAATGGAGGGGGCAAAAGATGAAGAAATGTTGACTTACTTGGTTTATATATTTGGAGAGTGGGTATAAAGCTTCTGTCATGTTGATTAAGTTCTAGGAAGGGTAACTCTCCTCACTTAGTTAGGGAGAGCTTTTAGTTTTTTCCCTTAGCTTAATTCATCATTGCTCAAGGCCATGCAGTAATTTATTAAAGGCTGAAGGCATACGTTGGCTCTAAATCCCCTTGAAACACGATTCCTGCAGCTGCCGGGAGAGCTGTTGGCCTTGGGGAGGGGATGGGGCTTCTGCATCCTGCATGCTGGAGAGAGCCGGGACAGCAGTGCCAGGCAGTGACCCTGCTCCTCGCCATGCCACCGCCTCCCTTCACGCTGGAAAAGGGTCATTTGCCCTTGCCTGAGCAGAGAGAGGGCTCTCCCAGCAAGAAATCAGTGTGACACAGGAATAGCATTTGTTTCTTTCTTTGTAGTGCATATTGTTGAGTTTTGCTAAAATGCCCACGGAAGTACAGTACAGTGGGGAACAATCATCCAAGTGTTTTTAATTTTTCACTTTTATTGAGAATGTTGTACTAGCGGATGATTATGTTTTTAAAAACAGAGTCTTGGAGTCATGGTATTACATGAAAAAGACAGTTTTACTTCTTGCTTATTTTCTTGCTTTCTCCTTTCTCATTGTCCTGCTATGAGAAAGATGCTTTAAAGTATGAAGGCTCATGCTTCCAAGCTAGGAGGCAAACAGTGCCCTGGTTTCATTTATTGCAAAACCATCTCACTATTTCCCAGTAGAGTGGACACTCAGAGGGGAACATGCAGCTCCCTCCAAACAGTTTTTTTTAGATCAGTACATGGTTGCTGGTCACACCTTCAGCTGGAGCCAACCAGGCTGGAAGAGCAGACAGGAGAAGTCACTGCTCATTGCCCCTTTCTCTCTCTCCTTGAAGAAGGTTATGGACTTTTATTCCTTCTTCTTCTCAGGATTGACCTTGAGCTGCAAGTTTCAGGGCACCAAACTTGGTGTCACCTTTCAGACAACACCTTTTCTTTATGAGATTTTTTCCTAACAAACAGGAGATGATCGATCACCCTGAGGAAGGTGATTCTTTTAACTGAATGGTGGAGAGCTCTTCTTAGAGGGTCATGGCGAAAATGGAGATAAGACATTACAGCCTGTCAGAAGAGGTTCTGGGCTATGGATTCTTCTAGGACAGGAAAGAAGACATGGGTGTCAATTCAATTTTTCGCTTTTGCTCGGTCAAACATTTCCTCCAAACTAGAGCCAACCTAATCCTTGATTTTTATTTTTTTTTTCTCTACCATCCAGCGATCTCAGCACTGCCTTGCCTGGGAAACAAAGACTTTTCCCCCCATTTTAACATAACACAAGGGGCACGGTAAAGTATAAATAACAGGCCACTGAGGTTGGTAGGAAAGCTGTTTGCATTTTTATGTTAGGATTGGGGTTTGAAGGAGAGAAAACCTTGTCAGGAAGCAGCAAATAGAACTGTGTGGTAACACTATTGAAAGTAATATTAAATCAAAATACGTTTTCAAAACCCGTACAAAAGCGTAACCTGAGTTTAAGCAATTCAGGCACTTAATAGGTTGTACTACAACACTGTGCCCAGACCAAGCAATTAGCCAAGCAGATTCTTCCAGCTTCAAATGTCTCTAAAGCAGCTCCTGGCATTTATCCAGTTTTCACTCAAATATGTTAGTGCCTAAACCGAAGGTATTTGTGATGGGCAACATTAAAAACAGCTTTGGAGAGACTTCCTGCATTAGGTTTTGTCCTGCTTTGGTTTAATTGTATTTCTCTAGGCCTTTCACTTCCCATTTTGAATACCAAGTCTTTGCTAATGCACTCAGTGTTACTTTGCCTAATTTGTAGGCTTCGAGGCCTGTGAATCCTTTATTTGAATCTTGCTTTAACTGTGGGAAATAGGAAGTGAACAGGGAGAAGCAAATCTTTTATTGCAAGGCACTTGTTCGGACTATAAATTAGGCTCTGCACAATGGCAGCAGAAGGAGGCAAGCCTGCCTTTCTGCAGCCTGCGACAGGCTGGAAAAGATATGAGCTTTCAAGGATAACCAAGCAGAGACTGCTTTGCTGCATGTTTGCTTTATGAGCATGGAAAAAAAGACTTGCAGCTAATGTTTGTCTATGAAAAGTGGTTTAGTCAGTAACCTTGCACAGTCCTCAACAAAGAGGAATCCCTACTTGGCAGCAAACAAATAGTAAACATTTCCATTCATCACCTTTTAGAGATGTATTGGGAAACTTTTAAAGCCTGCTTGATTTTACACAATGGATATTGTCACAGCTTAACACCGCAGGCACCTACACAGTAATAAAGGATATTTATGCAACACAGTTCATTCTTGACATATCTTCTGTTTGGAAATAAATGTGAAGAAAGTGTTAAATGACACGTACACTGTGAGTCTTTGAGTCACTTCAGTAGGATAACTCTTGATTTTGGGTGAAAGATATGCTACAAGCCAGCAAAAGCTTAAGGCTTCAGGGAGCAGAGTGCTGGCCCTTTGGAAGTCAATGGGAAATTTGCCAGTCGGACCAAGATTTTGTGCCTAAATTTGGCAGTCGTTAAATGAATTTGAGTAACTTTCCTCATATTAACAATCTGGTGGCATTCGGCTTACTCAGCTTCACATATGTTTGTAGGATCAGGTTTTCTATGATCCTTGTGTTCGTGTCAGTGTAATATTGGCCATTATTAAAGGAAAAGATTGCCCTCTCTTTGTAAGTAACACCTTACTAGAAGTCATCCTGCTGGAGCAGGAAATCTGCATGGGAAGGTAGCATTTTAGGGTGATCTAGTAAAAGGGAGGTGGCTCAAAAATAAACCTTAAATATCTTCCCCAGCTTTGCCACTGCACTTTTCATGTGGCTTTGGTAAGTCTTTCAACCTTGCTGCAAGGCAGTGTTTTCCTGGGCGAAGGATGGGGACAATAATAGTTGTTTGGTCCTCAAAAATGTTGTAAGGATTCAAGAACTAGTATCTATTTAAAATGGCACTCAAATTCCAGTTTATTTTACCTGGTTTTGTTTCAGGTAGCTCCCAAGACAGTTAAATTTTTAAAAAACATGAAAGATTTACATTTTCTCCTTTTCTGTAGCTTGTGGTTTTAACAGAGATATGTATAATCACTATTCCTATATATAATCTAACTTTCCTTTGTTGCAAAGAAAATCCACCCCCCCTGTGGTAAAGGAGAGACTGTAATGCTAAAATTACAGTTGACTCTTGGGGATTTTGAGGGACAGCTGACAAAAATTAGAAGTACTCTTAACTGCTTTAATAGAAGAAATTGTGAATCAATAATGATCTCTTTATTCATTAGCATCTCTAACCCACCGCCTTCCATCTCCAGATGGAAGTGGCTGTTGAAATGCAGAGTATGTAATAAATAATGCGTATTTCAATGTGGATCACTTGACGAATGATTAAAATACTGTCATCTCTGGGGAGGAAGATGTCTGCCACTTAAACAGGCACTTGATCAGTTTTACAGTAAATAAGAAGTGATAGAAAAAAGTTAAAAGGAAGAAGTTATTTTCTGGGACTATCAAAGCAATTTCACGTGCATAGTTCCCTTTAATTTTGATGACCAACCACAGTGAATAAGGACCTCAATTTTTTAATGTTTTTTCCCTCTCCCTGCCTACCACTGCCTGAGCACTGTCATAGTCCATATCTGTGTTTCAGGGCATTAGCTTATACTTTTCTCTGTAGGAAGAAATGCTGCTTTGTGAATCCACACTATAATTTCCGTAGTCTCATGGCTTACCCTTGGTCTCTGATGCTGATCCAGTCCCATCCCGTTTAGTTTATGCAGTCTAGTGAAGGCATAAATCACGGAGTGGTGGCTTGCACAGTCACAGTGGAAGCTTTGTGGTGGATAAAGCTTTATGCCCTCCTCTGCTTTCCCAATTTGCCAGTGATCCCAAAATGCATTAGATGTAATGGAAAGTCAACCTCATCATGGGGATGGTCACACACCATGCAAACAGAGCAGCGTATCACCACTGTAGCAGTACCTTTAAGACACGTTGGTGCTCATTTTTTTTTTTTTTTTTGGTACAGACTAGCTTGAGCTTGCACACAGCAATGTTAAAAACAAGTTCACAGATATGAGCCTGTCCCTCACATGACAGCTTACTTGTTCAAGGTGGACCATGCTGTGCTACCATCAGCAGAATCAAAGACTCTTGGTATTGGCAGTTGAATCCATTTGACAAGTTTTTACTTCTCTGTTAAGCTATCTAAAATGATACATAACAAAGTTTTTGGGCCACTAATTAAAAGTAAAATAAATTGTGTTGTTGTCTGCATTAACAATACAGCAGTAAAATGATCCATCCATGTTACAGTGGTACCTGACAAGGACTGACAGTATTAAAACTGCTTGAGGAGATGTCTTTAAGCATTAAACACTGGTAATCAAATTATTCCCAATCATATAGCTTCAGTGTCTCTTCCTCCCACTAACAAAAGTGGTTCAACACTGGCTTTGTGTCGCATTAGAGTAGAGCTGATGTCTTTTGTTTTATTCTTGGGCTTTCTTTCATATATTACAACTCATTTCTTCACATATTTTTCAGATATGGATTTGGCTTTTTTTTTCTTTAGTCAGGTTGGAAACACACCTTGATATGTTGTATAGCAACAACAACAACAACAAAAGCTAAGTAACTCTTCATCATTATTATAGGCCCAGCAATGTATATTTCCCCACAGTTTTATTGCTGTCTGCCCAAGATAGGACTTTGTTTCGGCTTTGCCCTGCTTCACTCTGGCGTACCATAATCATATGGAATGTGCAATTGAAGTCCTATGCCATTTAACTTACAGAGCATTTTATTTCAGCTGTCCTTTAAACAGTTCCCAGGCTAGTTCATTACGACTGCTGCTTACAATTGCTCAGGTTCCTTCTGGTAATGTGTTCTGCAAACTCTTCCACATATCATGGAAATCTAAAGTTTCATTTCTCTCTGGGGCCAACATCTGTTTGTGCAATATTGCAGTGAAAGTATAACCATATTTTTCTTCTCTTAAGAATGTCTGGGTGAACAGGGCTTGATCAAGCAAAGTAATAAAATATTTGCTTAAAAAAGAGCTAAGTGCTTTTCAGAACAGCAAAGAAAATATCACGAGGGATGGGTCAAGACTCCTAGTCTTAGGGAAGAGGCTTTTCCCTATGCTTAGGTGTGTGGCTTTTCCCGCGTTGTTCATTGGACTGTTTCTTATTTCAAAGCCTTTGAATAAGAAGATTGTTCCATTTCACTCACTGTAAAATTAGGTGTGTTCTTCCACAAGCATATTCTGCAAGAGATACTTCTTGTTTCCAGTACTGAAAAAGAGGTAACCCTTTGCATTTCATCTTTCAGTGTTATGTAGTTTGTCACGGGTTTTGCTGCCACACTGCCCAAAGTAATCTGTAGCATACATAGTCTGGAAAGCAAATTTTCTCCAGGGAGTGACTCCTCCAATGGTGGAAAACACAAAACCCCATCAGAACCACACACACGTAATATTTGAAAGGCAAAGCTTGGAAAATAGTGATTCTTATTAGTTACCAGGGTCAGCCTGTGATTTATTGCAAAATGTGTAATAGGTAACAACAGCATCCTGGTGGCCTGCTCCCTCTCCAAGCTTCTCTAGGGATCATTACTAAGGTTTTAAAGATAGAATTGAAGCAAATGGCACAGCATTCATTCAAAGTTTTAGTAGAAGTCTTACTGTTCATAAATTGTAACAGAAGGGAGGCAAATAGGTATTCAAGGGGAAAGTGAATTAGTTGGGAATAAAGGCAACTATCACTGGCAAAGGATGCAAGGATGAAACCATAAAAATAGTCCTTCCTGTCACCAGTGCCCTGAGATACCTGCCCTCGGTGGTGTGTATTGACCTGTGTGGGGTGGGCTTGCGTGGTCATGTCTCCTGTTGTCACCTCATCAAGTGTCACTGTTCTAACACAGCCTAAGGTGTAATGGTAGCTTGAAGTCTCCACTTCTGTCATGGTTTGACGTTGCTAGTATGTATGTCCCAATGCAATATATTGGGCAGAAAACAACACGGGATTTAGCTGAATCTTGATTGTATAAAGCAGATTTAAGTAACAGGAAAAGGATTCTTTTATAGCCTTATTAATAGTGAAGGGGAAAGGAAATCCCATAATAGCTCTGGAAGTCTCTTGTAAACAGAACAGTTACAAGAGACAACAGAACCCTTCCTATGGCCATTGTAGGAATACTTTCCAATCTATAGATCCTGAAAATATGCCTGAAAACATGGACTTCTTTGTCAGGCTCTGAGTAGGTCTTATAATTAGAAACATTTTGCCTCCAAAGTCAAATCCTTACAATTTCTTTTGATCTGAACAGTAAGCATTTAATATTGAATTATGTTTCTCAGTCCCACTATACAGCAACATAACATCATCAGCCATCTAAGGTAAATTACATTTCTCTAGGTGCCTATTCAGTAATCTGACTGGACTTCAATAACTCCAATTGTTTTTATTTTATTAACTGTAGGTTCTTATCAAAGTGTTGGATAACAATGACAATGGCCCAGAATTCTCTCAGCCAAGTTACGATGTCACCATTTCAGAGGACATCCTCCCTGATACTGAAATTCTGCAAATTGAAGCTATAGACAGAGACGAAAAGCATAAATTGAGCTACACTATTCACAGCAGCATCGATACAGCCAGCATGAGAAAATTCAGAATTGATCCCAGCACTGGGGTACTCTATACTGCTGAGAGATTAGACCATGAAGCTCAAGATAAGCACATCCTAAATGTCATGGTAAGAATGCAATATTCACTTGGCTCAGAACACAGTCACTGCTGCTTCAGGTGCATATGTGCCTCAGCCTTTGCATGGGCAAAGGACTTTCAGTGTAGTAAGTAGTCATTAATTTCATCTTGCTTGCCCTGCTGTGTATTTTACATTTTTTTATTTGGTCTTTTTGGGAAACTTATTGTGAATTCATGGTATAAAATGTGATATGATTTACTATCTCAAGGGAGAGCAAAGAGGAAATTATTTAATCTCTTGGCATCTGGTCCACTCACTCCAGACAATTTTCGGAGTTTCTGAAGTGAGGCTGAAGGTTATTTGAGAAGTTATTCACAGGGAGATAACTGCTTTCTTGCCATAGAGAATGCTACAACCTTTCTGAAACAAGGCTTGTTTATAGTATACTACTACGGACTTATTTCAGTATAAAAGCTGTTGATACACAAAATAGTTTTCAACTACATTCACAAATGTTTGGGTGCACAGAAAAAAAATAATTACTATTTTTTGCTCAATGTGCCTGAATTACAGAACATAAGCCTGTCTGTTTTGAAGTGAAGGTTGTATATTATAGACTGGAGGTTAATTTAAAAACGATCTGTCTTAGTTTAAGCGTTGTAGTCTGCTACTTTCTTTAATCACTTAAGACTCCTGCAGAAGAGATCTTTGAAGGAACAGCTCATGACGTCTTAGATATGGGCCATCTCTGGGTGGGGAGCCCAGAAATCAGAGAGCTGCTGTTGAGATCCAGCAAGCAGGAGCTGAGCGGTGTCTCAGCTCACAGTGTGATGTGCTGCAAGTCCTTTGGTGAGCAGGTGAAGAAATCCATGTCAGCTGAAGCACAGAGACATGGCTGATAGAGGTCATTTCCCAGTGGTTGTGTTTGATCCACACAACAAGGCGTTTGTTCTGTTTATGGAGAACTTTTGGGGATTGTGTTGGCAGGATTGTCAGTGTAGCAGTGCTGAGATCTTTAGTATGGGGTTAAGAGAGGTGTGATAAATGATACCTGTGTTTGGAGTGCTCAGCACTTCTTAAAGTTGTTTCTACTCTATTGTTTACTATGGGTATCATAATCTTCAAAAAGATATCTTAAAGATATCCTAAAAATGAATTTAAGATGTCATGTGGTTGCCACTTCAAAAATCCATGTCTTCATGGTTAATTGCCATGCATTTTTTCACAAGAGAAAAAAGTAGTACCTAAGCTCTTTCTGTTTCTTGAATTCCACTATGTCTCTCGCATGTGAATATGTTTTAGACTGTAAGTTCTTTGGGACAAATGGATTTTTTAATTACTTTGTTTTAAACAGAACTGAAAGTATTATTAGCATTCAGATGACTAGTATTTCTGAAGTTTTGATAGAAGGATATTAAGATGTGTATTATGCACTTGTTCTATAGGTCCGAGATCAAGAATTCCCTTATAGAAGAAATCTGGCCAGAGTCATCATAAATGTGGAAGACTCCAATGACCACAGTCCGTACTTTACCAGCCCATTGTATGAAGCCTCAGTGTTTGAATCAGCAGCGGTTGGATCAGCAGTCTTGCAGGTCACAGCTTTGGACAAAGACAAAGGAGAAAATGCAGAACTTATCTACAGCATTGAAGCAGGTTAGGACAGAGGATGAAAATGTAGCATCGTGATTCATGCTATGCATGGAGTAGTTCTATGATGGTGACACGCAAGTCAGCTTCTTCTCCTATAGGGCTGGGCAAGTGAGACACCTTCTTGTTGGTATTTTCNTGCCACCACAGCTGGTACGTCCTGGAATTTTTGCTAATATTTGGATCAAAGGAGAATGGTGACTAACACCAGGGCTATGCTAAAAACTTCTGTCAGCAGAGCCGTAGCATTTTAATGGCACAAGGTCTCTTGAAACTAAGGGGAGGCATGGTGGTAACAGATTAAAATGGCTTTTGCTGTTGAATTCTGGATATTTACATTCTCCACATAATCTGTAGCAGCAAAAGCATTTCTCTGCTGGTGCAACGGCATGGTCATGAGAAATTTGCATTCTGTCATATGCAAGTGAATGTAACTTTCTTTGGCTCATATGGAGCTGAAGTTTAGGTTATATATGATCTCCAAGATAAATTGTTAACTTACATACAAGAGGCGTGCCTGGAAAAAAAAAGAGAAGGAAGTAGAAATTTGTAATTTGGATTTTTTTATATTTCTACTTTTTTTTTTAGTAATATGAATCTTCACATTGTAATAATATCAAAGCTTGAAACCTACATTGACCTAAAAAGAAGTCTCATATTTTGCAGATTGTCCCCATATTAATCAGATCACAAGCCTTTCCCAACATTAAGCTCTGATCCTACAGGACCATTAATTATCCCTATATTATTATAAAGACTTGTCACTAACTAGGATGGCTTACATCAGTTAGGAACAGGCTAAATAACAAAAATAAGTAATGAAATATCTACTCCTCCTCATATTGATTTAACTTCATAGAGCTCAAGCTCACGTCTTAAATTAAGCTGATGATGTAACCTGAAGTTTAGAGAAGACCCAAGGAACTTTTTCTGTCGTTACTCTGTATGCTCTGTGGAAGTAGAGTTAAGCAAACCAAGAGGTAAAATATTTTGCAGCTAAAAGTGCTGAACTTAGACCCTTCTGATCCTACAAAGATCTTAGCACTACAAAACAAATATTTCCTTTATGCACTTCATTTGGTCTTACCAGTTATTTCTCAGTATTCTCCAGTGGCCTTTAAGTTACATCAGGGAAAATTTTGCACATCACCAGACAGGACAACATTGTGCCTTACAGAACAAACTCTGAGCAGACCAGATCAGGTTATTGGGACAATGTTTTTCAAGGCTGTTCCCAGCTTTTTCTTGACAACTTATTACTGCTATGGACTCCAACCTATAGGTGCCACCACAATATAAAGAGCATCCTGGCATACGAGGAATATGGGTCCCGTACACT
>VZTO01021316.1:0-36500 GCA_013400615.1 Syrrhaptes paradoxus
TATTGTGGTATATCTATAAAACAAACACTCCATTTAGACTCGTACAACTAAGCAACGCTAATTACAAAGGATATTTCAACTAATTGGTGAAATGGCATTTCCTCGGTATTACATTCTACTTTTTGTCATCAATAAATATTTGAGAGAAAGAACTAAAAAGATATTGTAAGAAGAAATGCATGATTATAATAGGTAAAACTTCTTAAGTCTCCACTACCAAAAATAGCTTAATAACCGAAAAATGTTATGCTTTTTCTAGTCTGTCTCTTCTCTTTCTCTCCCATCTCTAAATACCTAAAATACATGTGAAAAGAATTTAATGACAGCATGAATAAAAAAGTAAGACTCCAAGTATGCAGATGTGAAATTTTCACACATTTTTTTTTCTCATGCAGCTGTCTAGAATTAGCTTTCTAAAGGAAAAAAAAGATACATTATAACTTCTAAATCTCTCTTTTCCATCTTAAAATATTAAAATACTGCTAATACATGAACTGAGAGGGTTATGTCTATTTTTACTTTAGAGAACATAGATAAAAGGTAGGCAAAGCAATTTTTTTTTGTCTGGACTGCTTCACATGCACATACACCCCCTCCAATGTTGTTTTAATCTCAACTGGAGGTGACTACTCATTTGTAAAAGAAAAGAGGTTAAGAGGCACTAAATAAAGATGACAGATAGCTTCATAAAATAATTTAAATTACTCTGAAAAAGGACTGGGTAGAAAACAAAGATGACGCTGTTTACAGTAACAATATTTAAAATGTATTAATTAAACCCAGAGCAGAACTACAGAAGAGAGAGGTGCTTTGAAGATGGAAAGCTCTGAATGCCACAGGAAGCTTTGAAGTTTCTCAGTTTCCTTTGTTTCTCACTCATAATACATGAGGACACTCTGCAGTAGCTAAGCTTTAACTTTCAAGGGACCTTTTTCTGTTTGTTCCACCATTAATGAGAAAAAAAAAAAAATCATACCCTGCTCTTGCTATTCGTCTTTAGAATTCATGGCAGAGAGATTCACTGCTGCTGTGAGAGTTTCTGGTTCCTATTTGGGAAGGCTGATTTAATCTATTGAAGGTTACGCTGCAGTCAGTTGTGCCAAATAGATGCCAGACTTCAGCATAAATTAATCAAAGCCATCACCTAGGACAGCTTCCGTGATAGGCAAAGGTAGCAATGGTAGAGCCAGGGCTGTTTTCAAACCTGTTCTTAAAACTGGAACTAAAAAAATTCAGTTTCACATTCAATTACTTGATTTTTTTTCTCCAAGTGTCCTCTGGCAATCGCTTTAGCAGAAACTTATATCAATAGTAGGAAACATTTTCTACTGGTACCTACTTCATGTGTGAGGACAGAGGAATCCAGAGAAAATGAAGACTTTGAGGATTTTTTTTACTTCCTGATGATGTCCCTGGAAGCCGTTCAGTATCTGAATATGTTGAATCAAGAGGTGAACTCACACACATTTATAGCTTTCTGGACCTTCCAATTCACCCAAGGAGAAAAAAATAATTTCTTACACTTGATTCCTGCAGCAACAGAGTTGATTCCACTCCCCTCCCTCCAACCCACTTCATAGCTTTAGGTAGAGCAGTTCCACTATGTGTATTATGTGCGTTATCTTCAGAGATAACACCATCACATTGTCATGCAAACATGCAAATCACCACTTCTAGTTGCCATGGTTTCAAATTGAAACACTGTCATCCTTTTATCATGGCCTAGCATAATGCACTATAAATAAAAAAAGACAGCAAGGCAGCAACTACAGGACTAGCCTGCACTACACTAGAGGAATTTAGATCCCTCTGAATCACCTACTATTTAGAGGACTAAAACCTAGCTATATTTTTTTAAATTCCACTAGAACTTCTGATGCTGCATCTGGGTCCTATTAATTAAAACATTGTTACATAAACTGGCTCGTATTGCCTCTAATTTAAACCTAAATAAAAGGAAGGTTCCCCACCACAACACAATACCACTGGGAATGTGCAGACTTCCAGTTTTAGCACTCAGGAAATATTGCATTAATGAGGTCAGAGCAGCTTTACATTAAAAAGGAAAAAAAAAAAAACTTTTACAAGTCTGTTAAGAGATGACGTTTACAAATACTTAGGACTGAAATACCCTAGAAGAGGTGCAGTCCAGGCATGGGCAGCAGGAGGTTCTGTGTAGCCCTGCTGAGGTTCTCCTGCAATCCCCACACTGAGGTTAGCTACTCTAACCTTGCGGGCAGTACCAGCATAGTACTGATGGTTGGAGGGAAGTGGACACATCTGTTGGAAATGACATGAAGACTTCAAATTTTCTTGCATAAAATTTGCCAACAAAGATGCTAACAGTTTTGGGTGTCTATTAGCAAAAAAATAGGTTCAAAAAAAGAAATTACCTGCTGTCTCATGTCTCACCAACCTGCATTTCACTGCTAGGCAACTCATTCGTTTTAGGCATCTCACTTGTGGTGCCTATGTGAAAAGGCCAATTCTTTCAAAGACCTCTGTAAGCAAATGGAAAGAAAGAACCTCCTACACAGGGTGATTCAGAGCTGCATGTTAACTTAGATGCTCCAAATTGTCCTCTGGGGACGTTTCCCTCAGTCCAAGATCTCCATAAGGAGACTTTCCTCCTAGCTTAGCTATACAAACCAGGTGGCCTGAATTCTGGGGACTAACACCTTCCCACCAGCCCACTATCCCTGTCTGAACAGGAACCAACATACGAAATGAACCAACACAGGGATCAAACACGAAGGGCAGGTTAGGCAGGACGCTTCTGTTTGTGGTGAGCCTCAAGAAAGAAATCTGAAAGACCTGGCTTGCACCTTCTCAGAAAAAGTGAGCCTGGGCACGGCCCTCTACATTAGTTAGAACTGAGGAGATGTTGCTTCTTGTATAGACATGACTGTGAAGGGATGATGCCTTATCCCTGGCGTCTTTCTCTGACCAATGTTTTCCACAAGTGTGTGCCTTAAACACCTAAAATGGGTATTTTGTTTGTGTTTCACCCAAGATCAGCAATAATAAAACCCATCTCAAAACAGAAACTGAACTAAGACTTAAAGTATTTACTATACAAGAATGCTCCCTGTTATCTTCTCCCCCCCAAAATTAATATTTATCATACTTAATTAAACTCTCTCTTACATCCCTGTATACTCCACTTCAAGCCTGAATACTAAGTATTATTAGTAATTATGGCTGGTACACTGATTCATGCAAACACAAATCACATCTCTCTGGAGTCTAAAGAGGCAGTCACTCTTCATTAGGGGAAGTCCCAAGACATGATCTCCAGCACTCCTGATTTTACAGATTTTCTGTGGCTTCTCTCAGTATGCTAAAGTAGCATGCAACTTCACATTGCTTTGAAGCCTCCTGTGACTTTTCTTCAGCAGCTTGAGGGTAATCTTTCCACTGTCTGTGGCAACTGTTTTCTGCACCCTTATGCCAGTGCCAAATAACAGAATTTTTTGGTAAATTGTAATTTTCAGTGTCAAGGAGATGTGATCTCTTTGTCCACCACACTCACACGACAGAGCATAGTCCAGAAGAAGTGAGTATCCCACCAATGATTTCAGGACAAACGTTTCATTTCCAGTGTGAAAGGACCTTCACTGGTCTTTCTACAGTTTTTAGATTAGGAAAGATCTTAGAAAAAATGCTTTTCACCCCTACTGTCTCATTTGTAGTAGCTATATGCATCAAACAATAATTTTGACAATTTTCCAACAGACTAGATCAAGCGTTATCCTTAACAAAACTATAAACCATAGCTCAAAAATTTATAAATCTGTTATAAATCTAAATATTATTTGTAAACAGAATTGCAGCAATTAATACTCACAGTTTTGGAGTTACACAACCCTAGCTACACCCTTGGGCTTTTCATTACTCCCTTTGACTAGTACCCAATTGATTTCAATTGTCATCTCCCGGCTCTCTGAATAGCTCGGTTGATGGTCCAGTTAAACCAAACACTTCTATAGCCCTGAAGAAGTTTTGATCTAAGAACACTCGGGCTCGCACGCTCAGGAAGCCTTCTCATGCTTCTCTTTAAAAAAAGAAGGGTGAATGACATTTTCACACCTAGGAAACACAGATATAAAAAATGCATATCCAAATACTAATTTATTCTACTTTTTTCTTCAACATATACTTTGCCTGTAGAAAAGGTAGCATATGATTTGTCTTAAGTAGGAAAAGCATCATTTTAATGTCTATTTTTGTATTAAGTCTCCTAAGACAAATGTTCTGCCCCATCTGCCAACACAAACTGAAAGTCTCCAAAATTCCTTCTTTATCAATTCTCACTTGTGTTTATCCTCTAGTATGTTCTCTGCACATACTCTTTCTCTGCCACATGAGCTTGTCAGATGATTTGGAAATATATAACTGCCTTGCGGCTACTTTATTTGATGTAGCTTTGACATTCACATCTCTGTAAGATCTTAGTCTTTGAAACCAATGGAGGAAAAAAAAATGTCCTAAAGCAGACTTTATTGCCATTGTTACTTCATTGATTTCAGATAAATTCAAGTAGAAATAAATCTAGACCACTAGCATTAAAGACAGCATTATTCTGTTAGGAGCACTTAAGGACTTACTAATTAGTCTAAATTGCTATTATGATACCGAGCTGCAAATGCAAACATCCCTTAAATACAGAGCCCCAAACACAATAATACAGTGGTAAAAAGTTAAAAAAAGGCAGAGTACTGTAAGTCTGCCACCTAACGACACAACTGATGGCACAAATAATTTGCCGAAAACCCTGTCTCCAACAATGATAAATCCTAAATACTTAGGCAAGCCTATGCAGAGAGGGAGACTGGCATAAGTATTTTCCAGAAGAGTGCCATAAAATAAGTTGGGTATTTCTGATTCAGAGGTGATTTGTATTTAGTGATTAATGTTTTTTTTCTTACGGTAATTTGTGCATCAGTTTTTTAAATCCATATAAACTTGAGTATTCACAACAAACTTTGGCAAGCACTTCATGAACTTGATACTGCACTTTTTGCAAAAAACACTTCTTTCTGCTTGTTGTCAGCTTGTTTCCCAATAGTTAACACTGAGGACATTGTTTACACAATGTTAGAAGGACTATTTGTTATACAAAATGTAAAACTGACGGTCCCTATTTCCTGTTCTGAAGAAATATTCAGATCCTACACAACTTCTCCATGCCAGTCATGACTTTACAAACCTCTATCACATTTTCGTATCAGTCATATCACTTTAAACAGACTCCTATTTAATCTTTCCCTGCACACCAGATGTTCCATACCTTTGATCTTCCTTGTCACACTTCTCTGTGTCTTTTCCCATAATAATATACCTTTTGGAAAGGTGGAGCAGAGCTCCTTTTCATTAAGGATGTGGTAAGGTTGTGGGCACAACACGGTTTTGTAACAATGACACAATGGTGTTTTCTGTTTTTTTCTCTCTTCACTTCCCTAAATTCTAATTTGCTTTCACTGCTGCTATTGAGCACTGAACTGGCATTTTCATAGAACTATATATTATAACCTCAAATGTCGTTCCTGAGTACTTACAGTTAGCTCAGTGTCCATCACTGTATATGTAACATTAGGACGAAAGCTTTTTTCACCCCTAAGTATCACATAACATTTATAAAAACTGAATTTCATCCGCTAATTTATTGCCCAGTCACTCATATGTCCTTCTTCAATGTTACACATCAGCCCTTGTCTTGAATATCTTGAATATCTCAAAATCCTCAGCAAGCTATTCTCTCCTTTTTTAACAGATCATTTAAGAATCTGTTGAAGAGCACAAACCTCTGTGGAATTCAGCTGGCGACATTCTGCATTGTGAAAACGGAACATTTATTCTTACCCTCTGCTGCCTCTCTTTTTACTGACTATTTATCCGTGTGAAGACCTCCCTATTATCCCACAGCAACTTAGCTGCTTTGTTGAGAGATATTGTTGAAAGTCTTTTGGAATTCCATGGGAACCATATCAATGGTATCTCCCTCCTATGCACACTTGTTACCGAATTCAAGGGCCTGAAGTTGGGAGGCAGGACTTTCCTCTAAAGAGCTGAGCCATCTCTAATATGCCATACACGCCCAGGTGTCCACTGATTTAGTTCTTAGAATAATTTATACTAATTTAATCAATACAAACATCAGGTTCAGTGAGTTGTTGTTTCTGTCAGTCTCCTCTGTGGCCTTTTCTACAAACTGGTATTACATTCACCTTCTTCCAGTTTGTTAGGATGAGGCTTTCCCATCTGTGGTAGGTAGGGTCGGCGGCCGGAAGATGTCGCGCTGTACGGAAAGATAGGACTCTCTAGGTAGCCAATAGTGTTTAGTCTGTGATGGAAGCAGACGGAAGTGACGTTGTAAACTCAGGCTATATGAGGCCTGTGTACTCATCAATAAACGCCATTTGCCGTCCACCACATTGGTGTCTGTGAGCAGATGGACCGAGCGGCCTGGGATTGGTCGCCACGCCAACGAAGGCAACACCATCACACACACTGCCTCAGCTCTTTCATTCCGGAGAGTAGTTTGAATGATTTTGTACAAGTATCATCTGGCCATGGTGATTTATTACTCTTTATTTTGTCTGTTTGTTCCACAGATTCAATTTCAGACATTGTCTGATAAGTTTCCCATAAAGAAGAATCATTTCATAGAAACCTTGCTAAATACTTGAATAGTGAGCATAGCTTTATAAAATTAACTTGGTCGTGTCCCCCCCCCCCGTTAATGTGTCTGCTTCCTGGAGCTGTTCTCCAGCACCTTTGATCCTATGGTATCTGTGAAAGGCTTCTGGCTCCCAACTAGTTTTTTAAAATTTTTCAAGTTGCTTGTCCAGTCTTTTTTTGCCTAGTTTACTACATTTTAATACTTAAGTTGCCATTACCATCCTTTCTATTTTTCTTTCTTGAAAGTATGTCTGATTTCTTGACATATCTTTTAGTAACTTCCATTCTCGTTGTTTTATGATATTGGCTTGATTTTGGTGTTCATCAAGTTTTTCTAATATGTGGCATGAATTTGGCTTGAGTACTTAACGTGATGCCTTTAAATAATCTCCACAGAACTTGAACATATGTAACATTTTTCACTGCCCCTTCAGTATATTTTTAACTACATTTCTTCCCACTTAATGCAATTTTTTTTTGTTTCTAAATTAAGCACAGGAATAGGGGACTTTTGTGTCTTTGTTGGGATACTGAATGTAAGTAAAACATGTTTTCTGTTACAATGCTGTTCATTGACAGAAATATTTTCAATCAAGTCTTTCACCAGTGCTCAGGACCAAGCTGCTACTTCTCACAGGTCCCATGACTGCCTGGTTCCATCAAACAGGCATTAATGGAGTCAAAAAGCATAGATGTGACAATTCATCCACACACGTCTTTCCTGTTCTTCCCTCAGAGCCCCAACCACCAGGTCAGTGTCTGGCTGCTGTCAGGCTGCTCACGTCTGGAGCCAGCACAGCTCAGCTCTCAGATGCGTGTGGGGCACGCTTCTACAGCGGGGATAGGAAAGACCTTTTCCTTTCCCCTTCTTTTCACTTGCAAATGCCCAGTAGCTTGCTCTTCAGAGTCAACTTCAACTGGGAACACTGTGGTTTCCTGTCTCCCCAAGGTATGATATGCGTGTACTCTGAGAAACCCACTTCTTGGGGAAGAAATATTGTTTTCTTCCTTCTAGCCTTCTGTTCACCCTCAGAAAGAGCTCTGTTCCCAGGATTCTTGGTAAACATAATTTTTAGCTCAATCCAGTTAGCTAAACTCTATTGAGGAAAGAAAACGGAGATACTCTATTTGTCCACTTTTTCCCCATTGCTCAGCTATAGGTGGCTTCCAGATCATCATTTAGATGTTTTGCATCATTTTCACTGCTTCCCCAACTCCCTGCCACGACTATATTCAGAGGAAAGGCTTACCTTTCCCTTCAGAGGTAAATCTCTTGATTTGGAGACACTATGGCCTTACCTATGTTTGTAATCATCTGTTTCTAGCACAGTCAGAATTTAAGTAAAATATTGGAAACTAGGATTATTTTCAGTAAAGCCTTGAAATGAACCAGTTTGAGGAACCTGAGTGTGCTAAACTTATTCATATGTTGCAGTATGCTAAAAAATATGCAAGTATAGCCATCCACAGAAGAGAAATTAGAATGAAGAATAGTCAGACATGACCACCCAAAGAACAGATCCCAGAGTATGTTTTTTAAAAAATGGATAAAGAGCTTTAAAACTTTCTTTTCCAGGAACATTAGGCATCAGCAGTAAACGTCCAGAACAGGAAAGGGACAGTGTTGCAGGTCTATACCTACACGTATACACTGGTTTGATTTCGCTTGAGACTGAACCACTTGCACCTGAACAAGTTAGAGATTTGCTTATAAAAACACATATTAAAAAAAACTTATATTCAAAATATTTGAGCAAATCCCCAGGGCAGAAAGAGATGAAGTTTAAATGTCACTGCTCTTTTGGAGACAAGATCAACCTATAACCTTATCAGAACACAAATTATGTCAGTGAACAACATCCAAAACCTGCAGAGGCATTTCAGAGATTCCTGGCATTCTAATTTATGGATTTCAGTTGCTGGTTTCTAACTTGCAGGCTGCTCCTTTGGATAAATAGGTTTTTTTTTTCTTTAGTTTAAATTTTCTTTATTTGTTACGAAAGTCCTGAAAATCTATCAATTTATCTTTGTGCATTTTGATGANTTTCTTTATTTGTTACAAAAGTTCTGAAAATCTATCACTTTTATCTTTGTGCATTTTGATGACGCATAATACTGATTAGAAAGTGTCTCAGCTGGTAATAAGTTCCCTTCATAATTTTTTTTTTTCAAATGCTGTTTTTATGCAGTTCATACAGGAATCCAATTAGCATATCATTGTGAGTGATTAAATATGCCTCACGTAAATTTACATGTCAAAATACATACTGTACTTAAACAAACAGACAAGGATGCCAGTCTTCTGTAAACAGCTTTGCATGCATAAGCTAACTCAGAAACACAAAAGCTTATATTTAAATTCTCAATGACTACCTGAATAAAGATAGAGTGAAAGGGAGACAGAAAGGTAATGTTACTCATGCATGAAGTGAGAGAATGAATATAGACATTTGTCTCTCTTTGTCTCTGAAGAAAACTATTGACAAGAGATTCCCCATCTGCATATGAGGCTGTCACGTCAGATTAGCTCATCAGGTAATGGAAATTTGGCCTCTGATCCAGAAAAGGTCCCTATGCACTAAGAATCAAGACTGTTTCAAAGAGATTGTATTATCTTAGACAGCAGGATTAAATTAATATGGGAATGACTTTTACTGGAGGAAATTTTTTGTTAAACATGTGCTAATGTTTATTATGCAGAGCATCCACTTCTCATAAGTGATCTTTCTTGACATTTATTAATTACTTTTTGACCTTCCTTGCAACTGAAAAACAAACAAGTGAAGTGTACTCCCTCTGAATCATGGATGACATGGTTCCAACCAAAACCTCTGAAGACACATTCATGCTATCACACATTATGAAACAGCAGAAGAAATTACACTGGTTTTGGGCAGATCAAACTAATCCCCCAAAAGTGGAAAAATTATTGAGGTCAGTCATAAAGGACTGGATTCACAAAGTGTATGTTGTAGCTACCTTTCTTAAATAGCAAAGGGAAGACCCTACTTTCAATTCTTTCTCCAATTAATCATTCATTAATTTATATAAGATATGCAATGAAGGAAGGACTTGGAGACGAGTTACCAAACTCCTGGGGAACACCCACCTACCAGGCTACAGTGGAGTGTTCCCTTCTGCTCTTGTGCACTCCAGGTCAGTGAACATTCAATTATTCCATGCAAAGTGTAACAGTGTCCAGAGGAAAGTCTGAGAATCTCCTCCCAATGCTTTACTAGCATGGTGATTAAGGATATGGTTCAAATTCCCTAAGATGGAGGAAAAGAGTGAATTCACATCTTCAGCCTTTCCAAATCCATTTCTGAGAAGAGACTGAAATTTCATCTACAGAAATTAATCAGGAAGACCGATTATACATATTTGCATTGTGATTTGTAGTATAAGCCAGAGGGAATCAGCATGCTGGGAAAGTAGTGAGTAGTTGTAGAGGAAAAGATAAAAAGCCCTGTATATGATTATATAGATTCAACAGTTGCAAACAGTTCCAGGTAAAGTAGTATTTCTGATGACTTCAATGGAAAATTAGATTAGGCCACTACTGAGCATGGCAGAAAAACAAGAAACAACCTCAGCCTTGACTTTAACAATGTCCCGCATGTAAATGAACATGGAATTAATTTGATTCATATCATCTACTTCTGATTTCACACATCTCAGAAGAACAATGGGAAGAACAATACATAACATGGAGATATTTTCTGCAGAGCAATGGTGTGTCTCCTAAGAGTGAGATAATCTATCAAATTGCGTGTGCCTATTGCCTTTGCAGCACCTCAATATTCTGTATATTCTGGTACAGAAAGCTGAACTATGTAACTCAAGAACGAGTCTGAAATAAGAAATATGATTGAGGGGCATTTAAAAATAAATTTTGGATATTGGAATGGTGAAATAATAGAAATACTAGGACAATGAAATGACATCTTGTTACTGACATTACAAAAATACAGGTCTTATTTAATCTAAAATAATTGATATGTATCAGTAGTTATTAAGCTCATATCTGATTTTGTTATTTCATTTAATATATAAAAATTTAGAACAGATTTCTGCATCTTCCAGTATCTAAAATCAGCAATTTAGAAAGTTTCTTTGTGAGATTTAATATAGTCAGAATTAAATGCAGTTTAATTTTTATCCCAAAAGTGAAGAAATGTTTTTAACAAGTCTGAATCTACATCACAACCTTCCGTCTGTATTAATAGCAACCTGAATAGTGAATGTTCTAAAATACATTGAAAACAGAAATTTATTGTTATAGCTCTAATTGCTGTCAAAGGGATGATGTTATAATCCTGATAGTGGCAAGTGATGTAAAATTTTCAAATGGTACAGCAAGGAGAGAAGTGCTATTTTAGTGAATTCAAATCGACTTCCTACTCATTTATTTTATCTTTGCTAGAAACCAAAAATAGATGCTTAATAAAAGTACAAAAAATTGTTACTGGACAATCACAGAAAAAAAAAATCACCTTTAGGAAACTTTTTACTTATTTTTTACTTCCTAAAAATGAAACATAACCCTTTATGAAAATTTATCACTAGCAACACCAAGCAATTACTGATGTTTTAATTATTAATAGAAATTCTGTTGTATTAAGAATACAAGTTCTTATTTTAACAAAAAAATACATTCTTTCCCCAAGTTTTGTTTGCGAGTACCCTGCAATATAAAGTGCATCTCAGTTTCTGCGGAGAAGTTAAGCAAGACCTACACTTAATAACCATTGCCAGCTCTTTTGGTGCTTGATACCGAGAAGCATTGAGAGTGCTAGGCCATCAGATTCCATGGAAGCTATGGGTGGAATTCAGCTC
The DNA here is from genome assembly GCA_013400615.1 of Syrrhaptes paradoxus. Taxonomy (NCBI): domain Eukaryota; kingdom Metazoa; phylum Chordata; class Aves; order Pterocliformes; family Pteroclidae; genus Syrrhaptes; species Syrrhaptes paradoxus. The sequence continues at coordinate 11,518 of VZTO01021316.1, forward strand.
TTAAATTAAGACGTCTAAACCTAAGTGCCTGCACAGACATGCTTACATATCAGCTGGTTGCCTACGCTCCCAACGCAGTTGCTGAAGGCCGAAGCTCATACTGTTGGGAGGGCTATTCGGATCTCCCCGAGTCAGCCACCTACTCTCGTCCAGCTGAATAGAGCTCTTGGCTCTTCTGACCACAGATTGATGAGAAACCTGGAGCAAGACTTAGATACCTAAGTGTCTAGCTGTGAGTTATCCCACCTGGCCACAAGAAAGATGTAGGCTCCCCGTTAAGTGAAGGCCCAGGCAAGGATCTTAGACAGCTACAGAACCTCCAGCGGCCCCAGGTGTCTCCATTAGGGAAATGAATCTCACCATCGCTATGATGAGTGCTTACACATGTAGGTCAAATGTAGACCCTTGGATGTATACATCCACATCTAAGTCAATAACTTTCTGAGCCAAGTTTCACAAGAAATGCTCCCTCCTCTCCAGTGGAAGGAAGACAGAAATCTAAAGACAGGAGAACATTCTCAAATCATTACTGTTTTGGTTCAGGGTTGCTCTGAGAAAAACTAGTTATTCAGATGATATCACACAACAAATAAAAATTGTTGTATCTAAACACTTCCTTCATGCACTGATAGTGAAACAGGACTCCAGAGACCATTCATGTACCTTATAAACTAGTGAAGATGTGATTACACGGAAAATTCTGACAAAATAAAGTAACTTGTCCCATGCAAGTCGTTTGAGAGAAAGCTGGTATTAGTTCTTCTCTTAGCTTGTATCATTAGGTATTGTAAAAATGTTGGAATATATCAGTAACTATACTTCATGAAGAAAGATTTTGCTTTGATTTATTAAGAGAAAAAATCCACTATCATACAGACTAAAAGAATACACATATATTCCGTGAAAAAGAAGCATACATTGACAATTTTCTAGAGGGGATTTGTTTCCAAGTAGTGTGAAATTACATATTCTGTGGCTTACAAATATATAATTTCAGCTTTTCTACAATCATGATTTATCTTACTGTAGGTAAAAGAGAAGGTCCAAAAAAACCCATCCTTCATTAGAGAAGAACATCTTTCACTTCTTAATAAAGCTGCATAATTTGTTTCTCTTAACAATCTGTAACATAAAAGTCATACCATGTACTTTTCAGAGAATGTATGAATTTTTCAGCTGGTGACTTTCAGACTCTGCCTGTAATACGGAAACAATTCAGCTGCAATTCAACCAACAATGCATGTAATATTATTCCTACTAAAGCTGAGAAAAATCACAAGAAAATACTGAAAAAATCGAAAATAACATTGAGTAAAAGTGACAAACCCTACATCTGTGATTTAGGAGCATATGGCTTCTTCCTTATTTTTTAAAGGCAATGACATTTAAAGCTGCTAACTAAGATATGTCCAAAATGGGATTTCTTGAAGTCTTTATTTATAACACAACTAAAGTAAAAATCATTCTTAAAATAATGAAAAAGACTGTTTGATAACATAGTAGAATATTTGATGAGGGAGTGGCACAAATAAAAAGGAAAACTTATTGATCGTATGCTTGATGAGGCTAATAGTGTAATGGCTTATAGAATTATGTATGTTGAAACATTCTCTTACAACTAGAATATAACTTTCCCTTGCTCCCTCAATGTAATGACTTTTCTTTCTTTTTTCTTTTTTTTTTTTTTTTTTTTTTTTTTTTTTTACCTACCTACCTAACTACTAACAGTTATGTCCAGGAGTGTAGTTATGCCTGTTATTTCTACCTTCAGACTGTTTTCTTTAATTTTTAAAGGACTGTAAGAATTTCACATTTCCTTAATAAAGAGTATGGGCTTCCACAAATAAAACCAAAGTTTAAAATTCAAAACACATGTCACAGTTGTAGTGCTTAGAAGGACAATGTCTTCCAGGGAATTCACAATAATGATCTTTATTAACAATTCAATAATATCCTAGTTGAAAGGAAAGAGTCACAGCTCAACTATGTAGGGCTGGAAGTCTCTCAAGATCCACGCAAGCTGAGATCAAGCCTTTTCATTTGTTAAGAAATTTGACTTCATAAATAGGGTTACACATCTACTGAAGGTTTTCACTGACTTACAGTCATCCCTAATCCTATGTCATGTGCATAGACAGAAGCACAGTTGTAGAAGGTATAACTTTAAAGAGCCACAGCCGACAAAAATGTTTCTCTTTTCCCTAACACTTATTTATTCTGTTGAATAAATACAGCAGCACATGCCCTTTGAGATACCCAAGATATCAGCGTGGGGCTGGCAGAGGTGACACAGGGCTGTTAGAAACCAGCACTTTTCTGAAGCAGCATTTGGCAGCCACACACAGTGTGTTGCTCAGTGCCCAAGCGGTTCCAGACTGTGCTGTTTAGCCGGCTGCATCCCATCTTCTCTGCACAAGGGAAGGCACAAATACCTTGATCCAAAAAATGCTGCCTATCCTTCAGTGAGATTTCTCTGCCCGTGTCAATTCTGAAATGCGCTCTAAAGGTGCTTGAGAGAGATCTAAGGGATTTCCTTTCACTGGGAGATCTTGGTTGGCCCTAAATTTAAGCAAGAGTCCTGTCGTAGTTAATGGAGAATAACGGGATCCTCAAGGGAATGATATAAACTCGACCTATCCTAGACACCAATCATAAGTGTGATGGACATGTACGAGACAGACGAGCTAGAGGAGATAGAGATGAGGCAGACACCTCTCACGGGATGAAATGAACTGCCCCCTGGAAGCACTTATTACATTCAACTGATTGTAAAGGGAGCCGAGGTTGACTAGCTTACACTTAAAGTATCTAAAAGACAGACACCTGAGTTAGAGGAGATGAAATCCACTCTTACATTTAGATTTGATTACAAAGAATTGAATTAGCTGACACAATACTGACCATGACTGATTGGGTCTGTGCACAGAAGGACAACTCCAATTCAACACTGAGCTGCAAGGCAGCTACTGTAATTAGTCGATACGATGCTAAACACAAGTTTTTTTTCTAAGGCATTGAGTCAACTCATTTTTAACATGAGCAGAATTGTTTACCGGTCAAGGGATGCAGTCTCAGAAATATGGGGCAGTTAAGAATGATGCACCTGAGGAATTTCTGAGGGGGAAAAAAAAAAAAAAAAAAGCAATTCTACTCTGGACAATTTAAAATATAAAATACTAATTAATATGAAATATTAATTCACATTTTAAAATCAGAAACTACATATGTTCTGATGAACACATGAATTAGTGTTGAAATAAAAATTATAATACTGTACTGCTAAACTGATTGCTTTTTTTTAAGAGGGCTGTATGAATTAAAAAATCGACACATTTTGCCAGTGTAAACTGACAACATTTGAAAGGCTTTTCTTCAAAATAAAATGTGAAATTAGACTGCATATTGTCATAAGTTGAGCAAAGCTATCTTGATTTAAAAGAGCAAAATTTCTGTTGCCATAAGGACAGACAAGGGAGTTTATACACTTATTGAAATTTTTAAATTCCACCACAGCTTATACATATGAAGATATTTATGTAAAACAGCAGGCATAAAATCATAAAGGAAACAAGTGACAGCACTAATGCACCAATGGCATTTTATGTTTTGCTAAAGATGACTAATGAACTGAATTCCTATGGAAATATAGTGTGCATGACATTCTTATACCTACCCAATGAGTTCATAATGATTACTGCTATTACAATGAATACAAAATTAATGAATTACAAATTAAATCCTTACACAAAATTGATATTAGGAAGCTCTTTAAGTCATTAATTTTTTGTAAGAGTCAAGTCACAATCCATAATAACCTTCTGAGAATAACAAGTTACGGATTTAATTACAGATAAAAAGAAATGTCTTCTATTAAAATGTGGGAAATTATGCCCTAAAAAATTAAAAATGGAGCAGATGTTGGAAAGCAGCAAAGAATGTTCATAAACTGAAATAATAATATTAATAAAAAGGGAAATTAGAATGTCATGCTTTTACTTGCAATGTTTTCAAAAGAAATATTCTAGGGTTAGGATAAAAGATGAAGTAGTCTAGCTTACTTCTGAAAAGTTTGATTGGTTTGTGACATGTCAAGTGCAGAGAACCTCTTTCATTTCTGTACACAACAATCCTGTCATAGGAACTAAGCTAACAATAAAAATAAATGACATATCTAAATTTGGCGGTCTCTATTCAGTATTCATCAGAAATCTAAAATATTAAAGTGAATTTTTGTTCATATAATCTTCCTCGAAATCTTCCTAGAGAAAAGGTAACTGTCATCCCCACAGATATATTGGCATTTTGAAAGTTTAAACCTCCTTGGAAATAAAACGTGAAAGATATTTTGAGCAGGCATGATCTACCTCTGTGTGCTACCACATTTACTGTTAGAGATTCTGCATGCCAATGTTAGGCAATTTGGACAACTTTCAGAATTAAAAATAACCATTTCCCCATAAATCACAGACATTTAGATTTATCGTGATAAATACCAGCCTTTAAACAGTGATGCTGAAAGAGTCACTAGAATAGCTTAGGTTCAATGGTGGTGGAGACCTATGACTTCCATCTCCCTTAGCGCAAAGGCAGAACCTCTCTGTGCATTTTGGAACATATTCAAGCACTCTCTAAGATCCATGAAGACAAGATGCATTAAAAGCACAGAATGCACAAACTCATTCAGATACAATAACTCTTTCTGAAAAAAAAATGATGAAGAACGGAAATCTGATGGAATTCCTTGTATTTTCTTATGGCTGAATTTCAGACAAGAAAAAAAGAATTTGAGAAATATACAGAGAAAGACATAGAACATTTAACATCTGTAAAAAGTCATGTTTTCCTGGAGTTGGTTCCATATGAATGGCCATACCTTTAGTTATGTAATGTATCTCCAGCAGTGTTTAAAAGGAAAAGACTATGGAAATAAGGTAAAAATGGTTTAACATTTTTTTTTCTTTTTAAATATGTACATTGCCTCCCAGGGATTTCCTCTTTAATGAGACAGAGGTCTTGGAAGAGTGTAGATTATCTTTAAATCTAAAAGGCATAAATGTATCTAGCTAACTGTAATGTGTGTAAGTACCAACACAGACAACCTCTCACATGAAATCACCTGGATGCAGGTAGGGCTTCACCAACAGCATTCACATCTCTACAGGGATCTACCCCAAACTCAGTTTTACCTCTTGAGATACCAGCCACTAAGTGGTTTCATGAACATGTGCGAATTCCTTGTGTTTATACAGAAGAGGAACTGGGGGGATGAAGGATGTGAAAAGCTGATAGCCATCACAAGATATACACTAAGAACCAAACTGAACTTATTCCTAGGGGTACCAGGATTTGAACCTGACAGTATATATGTGATAGTGAAAACATGCTGTGGACTGTCTGCTGTGCTACTAACCATTCTGTCTCGATAGCTCCCATTCACACTTTTTTCTTTTTCTTAGTGAAGAAATCTGAAACGTAAACATCTTTTGGAAGGAAGAGTCTTAGATAGTTATTGCCTTCTGTCTAAAGCAAAGGTTTATTTAACTGTATGGCAATACTCCACAAAGTTTGTTTAAAACTCTTAAGGGCAAGCTATAATTCATTTTGATACATATGTCTCCCACACATAAATATATGCCAGTTCTAACATTTATCATTGCTTGCAGTATAACAGATACCAGTATGTAACAAATACCAGCATAACAGTATAACATAAAACACCAAATTAGAGTTCTTAAACTCTCTGACACTCTTTACCTACAAGCAACATGCCAAGAAACCCATATGATGTGAAAGATGGATGCACTGGCAAAGAGTCAGAGAAACTGGAGCAATACGTAGAAAAAAATGCGATAAATATGTAAGCTGCCTCATCACCAGTTTAATAACAACAGAAGAGGATCAGCTTCCTCGTCCCTACTGTCACTTCTGGGAACAGCTACCTGTACCTCTGATATTCCTGTCTCCACACATTTCTCAGCTCTCAGTTCTTTTTTGTCCACTCGGATGATTTCGGATGTTGTTATCCTATGAGAGCTCTGCTGCCAGCAGGAAAAAGAACTATGGACAGAACATGAGGGGAAAAGGGACCGTGACGGAAAAGCAGAATTGCAGGAGGACTGAGACATTGCAAATGTCTGAATGCATAAATGTTTAAATCGGAAAACCTGAGAGAGGAACCTGATTCTTTACAGTTAAGTTAACAAAATATTACCTTAGCATCCAATAATAATTGTTAACATATTTTCCTAAGGCTTATAGAAAGCAGAGTACTGGGAGCTGCCAAGTAAAAGATATTTTGCTTGATTAAAATGTCACCTAACTTAGGAAACGTTCTGTTAGAACATAAAATACCAGGTTCTATAGCACGTGGATTTCTCAATTTGAAACACATTAAAAATTAATGTTAAAATACTTTTAATTTAACATAAAATAATGTAATAACCTGGTTGACTTCTCAGTTCTTAAGTGGAAATAATTCCTGTTTGAACATGACAATACATTTTAGAGCCAAGGGTAGTAACTACACCCGGTGTGGTTGATTTTAGCTGCATATTTCCCATTAATGTCAATGGGACTTTCACAGCTATAACACTGCACATGGGTAGAGAATATACCCCATTGCTAAATGGCAATGAACATGCAGTGATTCCCCTGAAGAGGAAAAATGTCAAAGAAAGTCATAAACAATAATATAATACATAAAATCCATTCAGAGAAAGAAGTACGGGGGGGGAGGGAGGCGGGGAAGTAAGCACTTTATGGTCTCTTTCCAAAATCAGTTGTATTCTGTGTTCTCTGCAATGATACAACAATTGGAAATCCTGCTTTTTACATATCTGCCTTAACAGATTTCTTCTTACTGCAGAATTCCTAACTAATTTGGCTTGATATGCTCAGGATCTGCTGTGAACAGAGTCCCTTAAGTGTACTGCACAAAAATATAAAAAAAATTATTAAAGGACTATGACATTTACAGATGTCTGGAATTGTATATGTTACAGTTCATACATATTTCAGTTTTCCTGGAAAATCTGTTGCTTGTCATAAAGATGCTAAGTAGCAGCAATTTTGCTAAATAATGCGATGAAGTACCACATTAAGGAGGTTGTCGTGGGTTTGGGGATTTCTGCTTGCTTAGTTTTAAATTAGAATTAAATTTAGTTCTCAAATAAGTTAGTACAGGGACTTTTTGATACTGTGTTCACAGTGGGACCCCACAGTACTGCTGCCATACAAAAAATAACACCGCCTTGTTCTAGTCACACATTCTGAGTGCCATGGACTTCAGTGCAGTTATCTGTTATTTACATCAGCTGAAAACAAATCAAATCTAGAGGTCAGTTTAAAACATTTATGAAAGGAAATACATAGAAAATTTAATACCGAAGAACACTTTTCACTTCCATAGTCAAAAATGTATCGGGAGATTTTTAGAACTTGAAAAGCACTTTGCACTTTGACTGTATAACAGTTTCATCTTGCGTAGCTGTAGGTGTGAACAAGCTGACTGCAGGGATTCGGTTGTTTAATAGTATTACACATGGTAATATTTATCAAACTTGAAATGTTCAATAATTTTCTCAATGTTTAATTAATTTTGTATTCTTGAAGATCTTTGAATATGTTACCAAAGAGCAATATGAATGAAGGAGGCCTAAGTAGAAGAAATCAAGATATGCACCAGAAGATTTTAAGATATTTAGCAACAGGAAAAAAAAAAATTGAATATTTTGCCAAGCAGGAACTACAGGAATATCCTGAAAGCTTTCCACTGTATTAAATTCTACAATCCTGACTTCAACCAATCTCCCTGGATTTATCTGCAGTACACATGCATGGCAGTCCTATCAGCAACAATATCTATACATTTCTGTGGATATGAGTGATGGCTTTCTCTCACCTGCCTTTAGCCACCTATGACAAGTGCCAGTTCATGCAATCTGTTTTTTTTTTCTTCTTTGAATATAGAGGCAATCTAAACAACTGGTTTTGAATGAATGCATAACCTTTAGACAGCTGCAACTGGCTTAGATGAATTCTGCCCTCAATATTACAGTGCATTTAGTTATATTACCACAGGGCTCTTTAAAAAAGTCAACTTGAAAATCATTATTAACCTTTAAACTATGACATAAATTACTTTAATAGAGGTCTTTTTTAACCTGTCATAGAATCATAGAATCACAGAATGGTTTGGGTTGGAAGGGACCTTAAAGATCATCGAGTTCCAACCCCCCTGCCATGGGCAGGGACACCCTCCACTAGCCCAGGTTGCTCAAAGCTTCATCCAGCCTGACCTTGAACCCCTCCAGGGACGTCCAGGACAGGTCTGCCTATAGATTTCAGAAAGATCAACTAACAGAAACACATGAGTAGATGCAAATCAATCTTTGCATCTATATATTTTTCTAAGGTCAGTTCTGGTCTTTCCACTGACCCTTTGAGAGAACTGTCTGGTTCATGTATCAGCTATTGTATTCTAAAATATTAACATATTTACTACACCAATGGTGTGCTTATCTCTATTTTTGTTTAATACCAACCTGATGGTTTTCTATAAAAGATTGTCTAATAAGAGGCATCAGAATGTAATGACATGAACCAACACTGCTTTAATTAATGCTACTTACTTACATAACTCTACTTAGCTCTTTTTATTTTTCCCCAATTCTACAAAAATTATTAACTAGCTTTAGATTTCCCAATAGTTAAGAAGCTTGATGAAGGCGTTTATGCTGGAATAGTTTACATCACTTTGTAAGGGGAATGGAGGAAATTTCTGAAGTTTTCCGTTAAACAGAAAGTGGTTTCAAGGAAAAAAGATGTATTTATAAATTAGATACTTCACAGATATTAGAGGAGAGAAGCATATGTTAAAAAAAATCCACCCTCACTAATCACAGCAATGAATATCATAATTAGAAGGAAGTCACTGGGAAAGAGTCATAAGCAAAGATGCTCGCTGCTCTTCAGGAGTGAGGCACATTCACCGAATGGGAGCACTCATCACAACTGCTAAAACTCATTCCATTTTTTTGAAAAAAAGAACAAGGTGGGAAGGAAATGTCCTCAAAAATTCATTAATCATTGTATCAGACATTTGGTAGTGCAGTTCAGATTCGGAATAATACTTCAAAAATATGATGACATCCTTTATTCAGTAATGGAAGGATTTGAGGAAAATGCTTCAGGTAGATGTGACTATACAGTAAGTGAAAGGGAATTGATCTGCTATAGAAGGGTCAAGAGGTAAAAAAGGACAATGTGAACTAAGGAGGCTTGGGTAGAAGAAATCAGGATTTGCACCAGAAGACTTAAGAGCTAGCAACTTTTCATATCACAGACCAAGGAATTGTAATCCTCCTTAAACCAGTGCAACAGCAAATGGAATCAGATGGACTTCACAGGCTCCTGGCTACGTTGGTTTCTGACACAGAAGCTGTCAGTTCACTTTAAAGATAAACTTCCGATTATTCATAGACACACTCTTTGCTATCCTCTCAGAGAGAAAGACACCTAATTGCATGGTCCACAAACATCTAGACAGAGAGACAGAACTCAGCTGTAGACTAATCTTGTCCTGTTCATCACCATTGAATAATGAATCTGACAATGAATACCTTCAAAACAACCATTATTGCCAGCACTTCTAGGGTAGAAAAAGGAAACTAAGACAGTATGCCAGCGAGGACATCCTTGTGAATGAAGCAACAGAGTTCAGCTTTCTGAGATTTCTCACAAGATGTGAAAAGCTTATACCACAAGCCAACAAGCCAACCTAGGCTGGTCATAGCCATTTCTAAAGAACAAGGACTTCTTAGAGAAGAGGAAGACTTTTTATCCAGAAATTTAAGTTTCATGCTTCTGTTGATATGGAACTCATATCTCCTGCACTGACAGTCAGCATGGAAAAGAAGAGGGATGTTGTATGAGTATGAGCAGCAGAACTGCATGTCATATTTAAATACAGCTAAGGGAGAGATGATATTGTTTTATTTTCTGTTCCTTTCCAAATCTTAGAAACACTTTCCTTGTTCAACTGATAATGGAGGCTGAATTGTTATTTTTGTTAAATTACCTATTACTACACTAAGTTCTTCCTTCAGACCAGTAATGGTCTATTTAGATCTATAACTTCACATGTTAAGCTATTTTTTTCACCATATGCATTTTTTTGCACTAATTTACAATGAATTTCATCTGCCCTTTTGAGTCCAGTCACTCAGTCTGGTAAGGTTTTCATACATTTCTAAGGCAAACTTTCACCTTTAATACTGTGAATAATTTAGCACTATTGACAGGCTTTCTCATCACACTGCTCACCCCTTTTTTCTGGCTCATTTGTAAGTATGTTAAATGCCACAGTCCCAGCAAAGATCCTTGCACTTCTCTGCTACCTTTAGCCTTTGAGAAAACTAACAATTTATTCCTAATCTCTATTTCTTGCCTCTTAACCAATTACTGATCCACCATTTTCATGTTCCATATTCCACATTGTAAGAAACAATTAGTTTCCTTAGAAACTTCTAGCGAAAGACCTTGTCAAAATTCCGGTCAACGAAGGCAGGCTCTGCCAGCTGGCATCATGTTTGTTGATCCCTTCAGAGAGGTTCAACAGGTTTACAAGGCATGGCCTTGGTATGAAATTCATGATTTTTCCCAGGTAAATCAGATACATTCCTGTGTCTCATAAGTCAATACTTCACTGTAGTTTCCTGACTTTGACAGTCCACGTATGTACCTTTTTGATACGTTAAATCCCTTAAACGGTGTCCCATTTGCTACTCTCTAATCACCAGTTAACAAAAAAGCTTAAAGTGAAAGGTTTCACACCACTGATCGTGCTTAACATTTTTGTTCTTAAGCTCCTTAAAACTCAGAGCGGATACAACATGGTGTTGGTGACTGCTAAAAGTTCATTTGACTGTTTTTTCATAATCTCTCTTACAGACACCGAGATAAATCCTCCAATGGGTCTTGCAAAGAAAAGTTCTGGCATGGGAACTATCCCGGTTCCTTCTATGGCTAAATTCATCCATGGAGAAGCAAAAAGACCAGATAGTGGACAGTTTTGGGCTCCCAGTGTTTATCTAAGTCAACCTTTGTTACTGTTTTCAAGCAAAATTGGAACTTACTCATTCATAATGTTTAAAACCTATCAACTGGATATTTTGGAAGCAAATCAGTTACGAGTTCAGTTACTTTGCAGAATTTGCAGTAAACAGCTTCATAATACAGTTAGTAGCCAAGTTGACAAGAAGCCAACAGGAGTCCTTGGAACAGTGGTACTCATTCAGAAGCAGCTCAGCTCCAGAAGTACAATGTTTATTCCCAAGATTAACTTGTCATCGAAATTGCCTGAACAGCACACCAACAAAGGTATATCGCTACCATCTTTTGATCCAGAAATTAAGGCTAACATGAAATAACACGTTTGTTCCCTGAAAAAATGTATCAGAAAAGCGAAGGTGTTACATCCTCATCGGCTATGCATTCGTGACAACATTGAAGAGTTTTTCAGCATGCTAGCCCTTGACTACAAGTCTCTATTTAATAAATTTCCTAGACAAACAAGGAAGTCTGAGGCAGTTTTAACTGAGTCAGAGATGTTACATTTCAATTTCTTATATGTGCCACTCACCTCTCCACTGTCTCTCTCTTTAAATGTCAGTCTTCCCGGGAGAACGGGATGCCTCCATGCTCTCTGTAGTGCTACTGCCCGCTAAATGGGAGCTTGGGAGGTCACAGTTTGGGAACGAAGGACAAGGACTCTTACCTGCTGCTTTGGCAACGTCTGCAGTTGAAATGTTTTGGAGGTTTGAGTGCACTCTGAAGGTCACAGCTGGTCCCAGCACGCTGGAAAAGATTATTAAAAACCATAAGTTTCATAATCAAGAGACGGCATAATATTGCTTATCAAAATAGGTTTTTAAGGAGAAACTATTAAGACATCATTTAACCCTCTTCCTTTTGCTTCATTAGCTACATTTGCATACATTTTTATACCTCTTGTGGTTTCTTGTGTGTATCTTGTGCCTGTCTGAAAGAATTTCAATGACATTAACTAAACTTCAGAACATTCCTGTAAATATTATCCCTATTATGAAAATGGCAAAATGGAGTCACTGAAATTGGTATTCTCCCAACTACAACACAAAAAAAAAAAAGATTACATGCAGTTTCAGATTTTATATGCCTAACATCAATACAAGTTCAGTCCTGTTGTCTCGACTGTAAGTCAGAGGGACAATAAAGAAACTCAGAGTATTTATCTTGATCATATTCTGCAAGAACACGTGTGGGGAAACGATTCTGGGCATGTCTGATCCAATGGCTGATTTTGACCAGAAAGATACCACAAAGTATTTACCAAAATATTTATCTTTTAACAACAGAAGCAATCACCTCTTTGAATGACTTGTGAAGAGAAATTATTGACTCTGTGGTGACTTTTTTTGGAACTAGCCTGATGGTCCTTTATGGCATTAAAACCTGGGAGGCATTTACAGAGGAAGGCATTGATTAGACAGATGAAGAATGGCAGACTAAAATATTCAGGGTTTCAAAAAATTATTCATTGTGCATTTTTAAAGAAAAATACATCTGTATATGTAATGTTGCATTCATTCTTCACCCATCCCAATAATATCCAACTTACATGGATGTCTGATGAAAAGAGTAATTTCAGTTCTGATACCCTTAACACTATACTAAAGTACACACATATGAAAAACATAAAGATACATACATATACATACGGTAAATGTATTTTTGAAGAAAATTTCCAGATTTCCAGGTAACAAGAGACTGTAGAAACTATAATGTGACAATTTAGAGAGGAGAGAATAGCGCAAGGGCTCAGCAAAGACAAAAATTGTCACTATTATAAAAGTTAACTTATACACTACGCAGTATGGGAGTTCCTAAGGTTTTATTATTCATACAGCCAGAGAGACGAATTATTTATAGTATGAATAACAACTCTGCTTAAACGGTGAGGTACAGTGGCTGGAATCATACATGTAACATGCTTTGATCGCCTATACCTGTGCTTTATGAGAGAATGAATTCTGAAAAATTGCTGCATAAAAGAAATAACTTGAAAAATATTTTTGTTGCAGGGCTTTAAATGAAGTATTAAATTATTCTTTTACTAACATGTTAATATTTTACATTCATACAATGGAGAGCACTTAATGAAGTGTGCTTAATTGCAGCACATATATCCTAGACAGAAATACCTTTAAACTTTTTCCATTTCAGGAAGAAAAAAACTATTATTAACCATAAGACTTTGCTTTGAGGTCACAAAGGGAATCAGAGTAAGACTAAGAAGCATCCTTCCAGTCTTCTAGCAAAGCATGCACTGCGCACATCTTATTCTGGAGTTAATAGGAACTGTTATTAAACAATCATTTTTCTCTAAATACTCTTCGGGGGGGGGGTGGGGAGGCGAGGAGAGGAGAAGAGAAAAAGAAAACAGAGATTTTATTGCTAAAGGACACTCCAGATGCCAAGTCATTAATGTAGAAGAAATGTATTTAAATAATGTTAGGTAATTATAAAGCATTTATCAGCATCATTTAAATAATATTTTAGGTTATAATACTCAACAACTGAAAAGTATATTTTATTTGAGATCAGTGCATTACAAACATTCAGGCCATTTCCTGATTCTGTCACTAACACTTAAACAATCAACTGTAAAAGGCACCTGGGAGGTTCATGATAGCATACACAATCTTGCACTGTTCTTTCTGCATTGCCAGCCTGAGTGAAATGACTCTCTGGCTGCTCAGACACTTACAGTGTAATTAGCAATCTGCTTTAAATAAATAAATCCCCCCAAATCTACACTGCATACTCCTTTAGAGCTGAGGACATGGAACCAACACAAACTTTCAAGCACAGCGTAGTCACACTTCAGCTTTATCAGTGCGGACATAAAGAGTTTCCTTCCTTCCATCCTTGCCTGAGTTTTTTGACTTTATCTCTGTCCCAGAGCCCACTCCTCCCTCGCGTGTCCTCCTGCCACACTCACTGCAGCTATGCCCTTCATGGCATCGTTAAAATCACACGGATTAAACCTGGATCATTTCAGCCATCCCACCCAGGCGGTGAGAGGAGGGATTTCAGGGTGAAGCCTGGCAGGGACCATCACGCTATTCTCTAGTGACTCCCCCTGGATAATCCAGGAACACGACAGGAGTCGCGTCCATGTACTCATTGTCACAAGCACTGGCACTTCTCCTCGCCACTGATGAGAAAATGTAGGGAAATAAAGAGGAAAAAACAAGGTGGGAAAGGAATTCCTCATGCAAGCGGGATGATATTGGGTTAATGCCATTCTTTTTCAGGAAAGAAGAAATCTCAGAATCATTTAAAATACCTGCTCATACATTGCTATGGGGAATATTGCTTTTCTCTACTGGAGCAACTGAATGCTTGAAAGCACGGAATCACCTGAGCACCACATAAGCACAGCTTCACTAGGAATATTTACAAAATACAGAAAATAAAGTACCTCTTGTCACAACTTTTTCGCACATTGGTGTTCTGCTGTTTATTTAAAAGCAAACAAAAGATCTTGAGATTACTTGGTCGAAATTGCATTTCTGCTCAATGTTTTGGGAACTGACTGCTTCAGGAGCTCATAAAATGAGATTTTTCTCATGGGGGGCTTCTGGCAAAAGCACTCAATAAATAAACACTTCAATAACAATAGATGCCCTTTGGGGAATTCCTCGCTGTTCATTATGTGTTGGAAGAGAACATTTAAACAAAACCAGTAATTATTTGACTGCAAAATATTTTTTAAAAGACTTTTTAACAAGAGGGTAACCAGGCTGAGAAAAGGTTCTAAGATGCCTAAAATGCACCCCTGATACTTCCTAACCAGGAATCTTAAATTAGATAGATGAGACTGCCTTTTCGTGCAGCTGTCAAACCCTCTGACGCCCAGCTAATATTAATGGCAATTGTCTTTACATCACTCGAAATACGGAGGCTCACTGAGGTGCACATGACTGTCTATGATCCGATGAATTGCGAATGAACCATCCTCACGGATCCAGAAGGGTGCCGGCAGTTAGCAGCAGCATCCCTCCCGGCTGGCAGGTTACATCACGCCGGCACTCCGCCAGCCGTGGAGGTGAAAGCAATCAGAAATGTAAACCACCATGCTCAGGCTGGAATGTAAACTACATCTAGGATGTGCATCTGCTGCAACCGAGATTAAAAATATTAAGTAGCAGCACTTTAAATCTAGAAAGACAATATTTTATATCAGACTTTTTGTTCCCAAGCTGTATGCTACCATGATCAGACCTATGTAAATTTGTAGTTGACTCTTCTGACATAAGTGGACTTACACCCACCTCAATAAGAGAAGATTGGGAGTTTTAGAAGTCCTCTGGACTATACCATTATAATAGCACTTCTTATGTTTTTCTAATAATTTTTTACATTGTTTTTTTGAATAAAAGTAAGCAGGTCTGGTTTCAAGGCTAATAAACAGTGACTTCTCCCCACGCAAAATGTAATGTCTGTTGCAATGACCTGCTAAATTTATTACTTGAAATTTACTGACTAATTACCCCCTCTGTTGGCTGTCACAACTTCTGCTTTGTTTAATTTCAATAATGTTGCCTTCAGCCATAATAGGTTTTTTTTTAACAAAGACATTCAAAGCATATTGCAAATTGTCACCCTTATGTGCTGTTGTCTTATATTCTGTTTACTAGAGATGAAATAATTACAGTGTTTATACTAAAATTACTTGAAGGTTGATTGCTAATTTAACAATATCCCCTCCCCGTGGGTTTGTATTTCCCATCTGAAGGTGGGAGGGTGCACGCCATGCACAGAAACACAAATATTCTTTTGTGTAAAATAGAAGTATTTCTTTTCATTAATTGTTTTACTGACTAAAAACATTCTTTTTATATTTTGCCTGTCAATGAATGATCTGAATAAACAGAGCTGGAGCATGATCAATATGGCAAGGTCCATATCATTTTCAAGCCGTAGGTTATAATTATATTTATGAATGACATGATTTAAATCTCCATAAATTATGAACCAAGCTTTTCATCCTGTTCTTCTCCCTCACGTGTGTACACTCACTTTAGTATTGCAATTTCATACTGAAGGTTACTGTGAAATACAGTCACAGTCTATCATACCCCCTAGTGGAAAAGGATTTGAGAAACAAGTGCCAACATGGTTTTGTGTATTCTCGAAGATGAGATATAGAGCTGATGCCAGATGAAAATGAGTTGAGGTTGCACCACATTTTTAAAAAAACACAGGCAGAGTGCAATTTCTCAAGATGGGAGGAAGATGAGGAGATTAGGATTGGATATTTCCAACATTAAACATTCTCTTAATGACCCTATTTCATAAAACAGAGCTTGCCTTAATAAAGCTCAAATTTGAAATTAGACTCACTACTTGTCTATACATTCATTTCAAAATCCTTTAATCTCTGGAGGTTAAGAAAAGCAATTAGTAACGCTCCAGAGGATTGTGCAAAGTAAATTTTATAGCAGCGAAGGTAATTGTCTCAGGAAATGTTTGGTGGGCTTGAACTAATGACTTGCAATGTGTACACATTTTTGTGCTTACTGTGTTTAGGAATTTGAACTGTATGGCCATTGTTTATATAGCACTGAAGCCTCCTTTTCACCTTCTCAATTTCAGAAAAATAATTCACTCATGCTGCTGTAAATGTGTTATATGTTATACAGATATATATAGGTATATACTTATATCAAATCAATAAGAAAAAGCACATGATTAAAAGAGGCATTTTTATAATACCGTATGTTTATATGACATGATTTACAGAGCACAGCAAGGGCAGAAAATTGCAGCTGGTCATTGTCGTATCATACATAAAGGGATTAAGAAGTGAACACTGGCTATTCTGTTCTCCTGTTACTCAGACCAGCTATAAATCCATTTACCACTTGATTCGGGTTTCATCAACATTTTTGAGCAGAAATTTGGACCAAAAATTAATTTTGTAAAGCATTGCATCATATTCTACTTTTATTACATAAGCAGGCACCTGACTAAACTTCAAAGATTCAGGAAATCTGTGAAGGATGTACTGTGCTGACCTACTGCACAATAACTCCCCTGAACTGGCGAGTAGAGAATACTGGTTATCACCCAGACTTAATACTAAAAAGGCACACATCTTTCACTTTTTAATATCTTTACTCTTTGCTTCATTTTGCACCTGAACCGAGCAAACGTCAATGTACAGCTGTATCTATTCTCACATTTCTATTGACACGTATGTACTTACAGCCAGTAATCAATTAAGAAAAATTTTTTTTCCAGTTTTAGCAAACTGAGCTTCTTGAGCTGTGCTCTGGAAACTCTCAACATGCTCCTTAAACTGCAGAATGACACAGTGTTCCACAACTCGCTGCAATACAGACAAAAATATATTATCTATTCATATCTATATCCTTTATACACACTAAGCATGAACTGCTTGTTTGCAATGTTGTCCATCTAAATGTGGTGCTGTACTAAACACAGAGCTAGCACGGAGAGAGAAAGTTAAAAATTTGTTGTACTAACATCACACCTTCTATCTGACAGTGACCAAGCACTAAAGATGAAAAAGCAAAATCCCTGCTAAGGGAAAGACATCAGCTGCAGCACTCACCAGTGCGTGGGTGATGTTCTAGTCCCATTTGCATTTCACTAGAGTGGTTTACACCATGAGGTGTAACGGACAGACCGCAAAGATTAGACAGATTGACAGCTTCAGAGCAATCACATCTTGCAAATGTAACTACATGGAAACAAAACTCAGGTCTGGATTTGATGGCTGCAGCTCAGAATTACCTCTGCAAGCTACACCTACAGCCTTCATAAACCAGGGAACTCTTTGGACACCTCGTCCTGCCCTCTTCTCCTGCTGAAACGAGCAGTGGAGTGACTTCATGGAGCATCATTTCAGGAGGACAGAAGAGGGCAGTACAAGGTGTCCAAATAATGAAATGCATTCTGACGGACACACTACTGTCATCAGAATAATTTTTAGAGTAAAGTCACACAAAAGGGATGACTGGTCCAAAAAGGGATGCTTTCCAACAACAGCAGTCCATGCTTGGTTGGTGTCTGATACCAATCAACATTAAATGACGGACTTTTAATTATTTAACATTAATCATTAATTTTATATTAATCATTTAATATATATGTAGCATAATTTTGCTAAGTATACTGATATTTACAGTGCAAAAGAGAATGAAAGAGTATTTTAAAGATTTTACAACTTGCTTCATCTCAGGTGAAGATTATTTTGTTAAACCTACAATTGAAATGATTTATAAAACAGACAATGCTTAATTTAGAGATTGATGCTACATTCAGCTTGTCCTATTTTTATTCTTCACAAAATGCAACTTCTGATGATTACTCAATATCTATGAATAATCTGCAGAGTTTTTAAATAATTTTTCTATTAATCTGTCACAAGCCATGAAACTTGACATTTTCACCACGCTGAGTGCATGAAAGTTGCCAGCTTTGCCTGCCATGCAAATAAGGTTCTTAATTACAGTATTTAAAAGAACAAACCATACAAGTGCCATAATCTTTTACAGCAAAAAGAGTGTTTAGACCCTGAGAGAGTGGGAAAATACTCTCAAAATGCTGGTTAAATGTACAGTGACTTTTCTTTTACTTCCCAAAGATTAAGCTAACGGATAAAAATGTTGTGTCACTAAAAATAATAATAAAAAAGATAATTGTATTCTATTTATATTTCCATTCTTGCTCTTTATACCTTTTTGTAGTCTGCCTGGTACACAAACAGCACACAGTTTTAATTTTTAGCCAGTAAGAATTCAGTTCATTTTACTGACTTTAGGTCTCCTTACCCTCTGCACACCTGTGTTAACGGGCTCTGTTGAAATCACGTGTAGAATTTGTCTACTAGGATGATAGTCAACTTATGCTCAGTTTAAACAAGTGACTTTTAATAATTAATGAAGAGTATGACTCGTGCTGGGACTTCTGCAAAGGTAAAGGTTCAGCCTGCTCACAGCCTTGACAGGAGACAGATAGGACACTAATTTCTTTGATGAGGACTAGGCAGCACAGCCAAAGACCAAAAAACCCAAACTTTGCTACAGCCTCCATTTCAAAACCTGCAAAAAATGAGTGCTACAACCAGAGCTCTCCTGCTTGCCCTTTTAAGAACCTGTTGGCATCTCCTTTAGCTCTGAGACCAACTGGAAGATTTGTTCTTGAGCTCCCCCTGCCAGCTATGAGGGAGAGACATTTCCTGTGCAAGGAAGGCACTGCAAGTGCCATCTGTTGGGCTCTATCCGTCACACCTACAGATGTACATTTACTGCAATTTTCCTTATGGCTCTTAAGGTATGCAAACCCTTCCAGAGGTACGTTGTGGTACAGTTCATAGGCCTAGAAATACAACATTTACTGGTTGAGACTTGATGATCACGACCAGGTATGCTTGTCTCCCGTCATTCTCCACAAGGGTGTAAAAAAAAAGTGCGGAATAATTATTTATCTTTTTCAGCTGGGTTAGAAGGTCTGTAATATTCATGCAATCCATCAGTCCATCCATCCATCCACCCACCAAGATGACAAAGAGAAGGAAAAAAGTGTGTGTTTGTGTACATAGGAGAATCAGGTAGCCAAGGGCAGGAGGATCAAGACAGACATAGACATAAGATTAATTTTGTATATTTCTTACAAGGGACTATTCTTTTAAACAACTCTCTAGACGAGAATCTTTTTCCATTTCTAATAGTAGTTGTTCTATTTGTGGAACCAGCTTTAGTTCAAGACTGAGAATCACAGTTCTCTGTTTCTATTCTCATATCTGTCACCAAGTTCTGTATCCTCTTATGGAAGACCAAGCGAACTGTCTTGAGTTTCAATTTACTCAACTGTAGAATGGAAATAATCACCTCTTAATAACACGTGAGATGTTATACAAATTAAATGCAATGGCACATATCCAGTGATTTGCTCGAAACAAAGGAGTATATTCTGCATGAACTTTATTAAGAAAGGAATATGATGGCATTCTCAGTAACACAGAGGAATGAGTAGTAGAGAAACATGAAGTTAGAAATAGATAAACTTCAGCAGCTCACTTATCTGTAAAAACCTTCTCTTGTGTAGGGACCTCCTATGAGTACATGGAAATGTATCTATAACACTGGATTTCATTCTGCTTTTGATTACAAAGGTACAAATCCTCCGATTTAATGAGATAAAATTTTGTAATGGAAAGCCAAACTTTGTACATTGTTATTTATGAGTCTCCCTAGATTTTTACGGTCTGCTTTGTCACCTAG
Organism: Syrrhaptes paradoxus; assembly: GCA_013400615.1. Taxonomy (NCBI): domain Eukaryota; kingdom Metazoa; phylum Chordata; class Aves; order Pterocliformes; family Pteroclidae; genus Syrrhaptes; species Syrrhaptes paradoxus. The sequence continues at coordinate 31,875 of VZTO01021316.1, forward strand.
AATTTATAAAATGCTGCAGGCCAAAGTCCTTCTTGTTATTTTAATGTATTTTTATATTTTTCTCCCAGGAAAGCTACAGTGGAGAAAGCAAAATGATCTTGGTTATATGCACATTTATTAAAGAAAAGCACACAAAATATATCGTACCTCAGGGGAAAAAGCCACAAGACTAATGTAATGCTAAGGTTGAGAAATCACTCATTTTTAAGTAAAGGAATGCAGAGTTGAAATTTCCACCTTATTTTTGTTTCCTTATCCTCAGTCCTTCAAAAATTGATGTATCTTTATATTATAAATTAGTTGTCAAATAAAACAATATGTACTGGAAAACACAATGTAATTTCTTATAAAAGCCTGCATGCAATGAGTTGCAGCAGTACATTATTCAGATAATTCGTTTTCCAGATTCATTAAATCTGTGGAAGAAGTCAAGTTTGAATAAAAGTGGTTCCATTATTTCTGAGTTATGCTTTTATAGCATTTTAAACAAGATTATGCCAAATAGCCATAGTCTATTGGTTTGCTACTAAAGATCAAAGAACAGATGACAAATATTGCTCAACTTTTTTGAAAGGTCTATCTTGTTATTGAGACTAAGCATAGCATAGTTCCAACTGAAATACAAATGTTGCTTAACTTCTGTACAATAACTGGAATTGAAATAATTAAATATATTGCTAATTAATACTATAGCACCTTAAAGAGAGCAGGATGGATATGTTTTTTTTTCATAAACACAATATTAGAACATTTCTCTTAGTAAATCTAAATGGCTTAGATGGCAGAACTCAGACTCTGCCAATCTAGAAAAAACTTTGTAAGAATGTTAATCCACAGGTGTTCAACAGACAACAAAAGAAAAGATTAATCAGACTGGACCAGAGAGAAAGGAATCATGGAGAATCTGTACAGCAGAGGGAAGTTTGCACATACAAACCTAACGAGACACTGTGTTACCTGTCCCAGTACTGCCCAGTGGTTAAATAATCCTCCCTCACACTATCCTGCCTCTCAAGCTACCAATAATTTCCTGAGATGTTCACATTTAGAGCATACACATACCACATGTCATAATCCATCAGCATGATGAAGTGAAAATACCAAATACTGTTCCAGTGTTTAGGTTCTGGATGACTGAATATGATTAACTGGCTGATTGAGTTTTTCAGGTGTTAGAAAAATAACATGACAATGAACAAAACCCGTGTAGCATGATGAGGACACTACAGCCAACGCATACGTTCATAACAGGTGAGGCTGGGAGCTCCACTAAGTCTGCCTCCCCAACACTTCAGATTTGAACACATTTAAAGCTTCTCCAAACTTTTACCACTTAGTTTGATTTTCAGACATCTTCCTCAGCTCAAGTTCTTTCCACTGAGGTGGTTGGCTGGCTTTTCAAATTGTATTTATTCCAGCCCGACCATTTCAGCCCTTCCTAAGAACAAGGATAATGACAGATATTGTTTGGTCACATGAGGCCTTTTATTGAAAAAAGACGTGGAAAGCGTCTCTAACCCCATTACTTGAAAACAGAAATTTGAAGTATGGCAAGAATGTGCTTATAGCTGTCCTCATGATAAGGCTTCCAAATTCAAGATTTTGTCAAATCACTGTTTACATAAAATTATGTAAAAAACATAGTCGACACTAAGGACATACTATAGTATAACAGGAAAAATTAATCTTGACCTACTTTGTATCTAGATATGGAGTCTTTCTTTTCAAAGGGCTTTTTTAAAAGGATCTTTGACATCCACGAATGAATGGTGGTCTAATAGCAGAGAAGAACAACATTTTCAGGGGTCCCAACTTCAGGAAGTGGGTAGCAAATAAGGTATGGAACTATAAAGAGGTAAAGGTCCTACCGTTTCTCTAAATTCTGCTGGTAACACACAGTTCTGCCTCAGGTTCAAATTCAGACCCAGTTCATTTGAAGCCAAGTCATTTCCAGCAATTTTTTTTACAGACCAAGTGGCACTGTCTAAACTGAGACTTCTGGGACTGCTGAACACTCAGAATGGGAACTAAAGCCAATGGGATCTCTGTCTCAATAAGTAAAGTTTGTTACAGAAAAGGCTGAATAAGCTGTACTCTGAGATATCAGACTGGACACTTCATATTAAAAATGCTTTGAGGTTAATCTCTTCATGCATAATTCCAGCTCTGTATGGTCCTCATAATACCTCATAGCTCATGTGAGTTAAGTACATCAATTCAAGTTTGTCAAGTATTTTGATAGTGTAGTGAAGAGCACCACAGGGAAAAAAAAAAAAAAAAGCAAAACAAGAGGAAATAGGTTTTCTGACCTCAGAGCAGAGCAGAATTTGAATAATGTGCAATAAATAAATCTTGAAGGCACACATTGAACAATGAGAATAAAATGAAATATTGAAGAGCTGTTCATTAACTGAGCATTTTATTTCCTGTATATAGAATATGACAGTGCTGTAGAAAAATATGTAGAGATTACCAAATATTTCAAGACTATATCATAATTAGTCTTTAATAGAAAGACTGATATATTTGGTCAGCTGAACAAAAAAATAAGTATGAAAATAATGGCTTGAGTTCAGTCCCAAACCAATTTTTTGGGTTTTTTTGCCTCCAAAATAGAAGTGTTTTCCTTGTAACCCAAACTTAGTTAAATTTTGAAACTAGTTGTTACTTTAAATTTTTAAATTATAGTATTTTATTTTCAAAATGTCAAGCCACACTGCTGTGGCTGCTAGAAATTTTGAAATGTATTTTTCATCTGAATCCTCCATACAGTTTCCATACATAACTTGAGTTAACCTGAATTTTCATTTTTTGTATAATAAACTATTCAAGTAAAACACTGAATTCACCTCTGGTCTCAGTGTGGGTGGGGAGAGCAGTCAGCTGGAAGCTGAACAACCAATCCAAGGCCTGGGAGTTTGAGCTTTAGACTCTGAAAATTCAGTGATTTGGTCTTTTAACTTAGCTTTGGATGTACAATATAGATGCAAACAACCATGGTAAGGGAATACTGGTTAAGCTTTATGGCTTTGCAATACAGGGCATTATATTAGATAATCAGAATCAGCTTTTCCAACTTGAAAAATCTATTTCTATTAGCATTTGAAATTTAGTGTAAGTATCCTGTTCATTCCCAATGTCATATATATAGATTATATGCTTATGATAGCAATTATTGTCATACTTCAAAACAACAGGAGCAGACTGAGATGAATGTAATTTTATGAAATGAATATAGAGTGTTCTGCTACAGGTTTTTTGCTGAAAAATTAGATATGGAAACGGGCACATTTGTTGGTCAAGTTATCATGTCTTCTGAAAGGACAGTCTCAGTACTGAGTTTGGGTACGTTAGAAGGTGGAAATGACGCAGACGTCTATTAAGATCAATGGGTGGAGGAAGACAAAGCAGTAGAAAAAAATGGGGAGAAAAGAGACACCTAGCATAAGAGATCTTCAATAGCCATGGAGAAAAATCATGTAAGTCTAAAGAGAGAAATAAGAAGGAAAAGAAAAAAAAATCAGTGCTACTGCATCATCCATCAGAGAATGTAATATTCATCTGAAAACCTCACTCCTGACTGGAGGCTGCGAATGGTAGGATATGCCATCTGAAATACAATGAAATCAGAATAATCTGTTTTCTTTCCATACAAAGGTATTCAGCTAACCTTAGAGCTGAAAATACCCCCTAGCAATGTTCTCAGTAAACACTCCAACTATGAGAACATTGAATAAAAATTCATAAATAATTCGTATTCTCATCAGAAACCAAATAAGTCATGTATGTTCTAATTCCATGGCTCTGTCTACAGATTCTGAGTGTCCTTTCCACTATATTCACACTGTAGCTTATAGATTTTAGTATTTTTGTTATATTTGGATGTTTCTTGATAATCTCTCGTGTTTGTTATTTTACTCTAAAATGTGTGAAGAACTGTAATTACATGAAGGTCAATGTTGCAGATTGCAGAATGGTTTTTTTTCTTTTTTTAATAAATACAAACCCTCCCAGCACTACTACCCATCTGACTTCAATCCATGATACAAGTCCAACAATCAATCACCAGGGGCATTGGACACCCATAATTAGATTATAAAATCATAACTATAGTCATTTTACATCTGCTTGCATAATTACATCAGCATGCTAATATCCTTTTAATGGTCTCTAATGATGTAATAAGAAATAATGGAATTTACTTGACAGCTACATAACCATTAACAAAACATATTAAGCATAACTATTACTTCCATAAAGATTCAGGCTGTATCCAAAAGTGACAGCTAGCATGTTGGATCTTTTCTTCGATGTTGAAATATTTCCAGTTATGAATTCCCCAAATCTATTCCCATTCATCTGCTTCACAAGGCGAGCAAAATTTATGTCAATGTAAACTTGACAACAAACCAACTGTAGAATTGGACTGAATGCCCTGGGAGCCAAGCCTGAGGCTGTACTGTGAATTGCAGGCCAGTGGTTAGAGTTGGCAGGATTGTGAACTGAGAAAAAATAAGACGGTTACTACTGCACATCAACTAATCAAGAACTAACAAGGGAATCAGCACGAGTCCATGGCAAAGGCAATTGTTCACTTACCAAACTTGGAAGCAGAGGAAAAAAAAA
>VZTO01021317.1:4504-17682 GCA_013400615.1 Syrrhaptes paradoxus
CACCCCCCCTTCTCCCCCTGCTCCCACCTTCCCCCCCCCATCCCTGGTCCCCCTCCGCCTCCCCGGCACGGCCCCGGCGCATCGGCGAAGGGATGAAAGGATGGAAGGATGGAAGATGCAAACCTGGAATGGGGGCCGGCGGCGGGCGAAGCCGGGTTCCTTCTGCTTCGCGACGGCGGCTGCCGCTGCGACGCGGGTGCCGGGGCTGGGATGAGCCTCCCTCCACCTCTCGCCGTTGGGTGGGAAAGCGGGAGCGGGAGGGATGCGGGTGCAAAGGAGGGTACCAGAAGCACCGAGCCCGGCAGCGGCGGGCGAAACGGGGAAGAAAAAAATAAAAAAAAAAGGAGGTGGAGGGTGGTGGTGGTGGCGGGGGGGGGGTATAAAAATAGCCTTGGCGGTACCTTGGTGCAAGCGTGGGAGCGAGGATGCGCTGGGGCCTCGCTCAGCACCGTGCGGGGGGACCGGAGGCGACGGTCGCCGGAGAGGAGGCAGCTGGTGGGTGCGAGGAGGAAAAAGGGGGAGAAGGGAGGCGAGCGGGAGGCTGCTTCCCTGCCAAACACATGGAGACCTCCCCCCGTGGCTATCTGGGAGCTGCTGGTGTCTTCAGATGCATAATCCGCATGAAGTCATTGTCTGCGCGCTGGTGGGGCCGGAGGCCGCCGAGGGGTGCCGCAGGCCGGTGGGCAGCGAGGAGGAGGAGGAGGAGGAGGAGAAGGAGGAGGAGGAGGGAGAGGCGGAGGAGCGGGCGCTCCAGCGATTGCAGGCTGCTGGCAGGGGCTGTTGGTGCTGCTGGCGTGTGCATGTGGGTAACGTGTGCGTGCGTGTGCCGCTCCCATCCCCCAGTGCCTTCCAGTGATGCTCCAGCTCCTCGATCCCCCGAACCCCCCTCCCCGGTCCCCCCCGTACAGCCCTCACCCACCTCCCCCCTGCCACGGCCGCCGCTGCCCTTGCAGGCTGCACCCATGGGTGCCCCGGTGCTGGGCTGGGTGCTCAGACCCCCCGGGGTTGGTCCTTTTCGGGGGGACTGATGCTGGGCACCCTCCAGCCCCTTCTGGCTGCTTGGGTGCCTCAAGCATCTGTCCTGGGACCCAGGGTCGATGGGTGCAGCCCTGCTCCTCGCTGCCCGCTGGCACGGTCCCCAGCACGGTCCCCAGGATGGTCCCCAGCACAGTCCCCAGCATAGTCCCCAGGACGGTCCCCAGCACAGTCCCCAGCACTGTCCCCAGCACTGTCCCCAGCACAGTCCCCAGCATAGTCCCCAGGATGGTCCCCAGCACAGTCCCCAGCACTGTCCCCAGCACGGTCCCCAGCACAGTCCCCAGCACGGTCCCCAGCACTGTCCCCAGCACAGTCCCCAGCACAGTCCCCAGCACGGTCTCCAGCACGGTCTCCAGCACGGTCCCCGTCATGACGCTCGCCATGATGGGGACACGATCCTGCCGGAAGTGCTGGGCTCCTGCCCCACGTGCTGCCCTTCTCCCAGCTCTTTGCCCTCTGCCATGGGCAGAGTCATCAGAAGGGTGCCCCAGGGTGCTCCCCAGGGCAGGAGGGTGCTGGGTGCTCTCCTCCTCCCAGAGGGTTGCCCAGTGCTGCCCAGTTTCCCCCAGTGCCAGGGCACCTCCAGTCCCGCTTCCCCCCCACCTGCCCCCCATCACTGCCCTGGAGAGCGGGGTGTCCTTGTCACCTGGGTGGGGACACACACCCCCCGCTGCATCCCTGCGGCACGGGGAGGAGATGCTGCGGCAGGCGCCTGCCCACTGCTCCCAGTAAGGGGACTGCGGTCAAATGGAACAGGATGTTTTGATGTCCTTCACAAGGGTGACATTGGAAAGGGACAACCAGACCCCAGGGCCACCCCGAGGAGCCGGGTCCCTGCCTTCCCCGCACGCCGTCCCCGCCTGAACCCGGCGGAGGGGAGCAGGGGCAGTTTGGGGTGCAGCAGGGTCGGGTGTGTGCACCCCATCTCCCACCCCGCGTCCCAGTTTGGCCCTTTGCTGGAGCAGCCTCCCCCAAACTGGTCCTTGCCCCAGCAGGAACGTGGGGTTCTGCCGTGGGACCTGCTTGGGGACATTGGGGGGGAGGAGATGGAGCCGCTGGGTACGGGGACGCCCCTGCCCGAGCTGGGAAACGCGGCCGCGAGGCCGGGAGAGCGGTGCGAGCGTTCCCAGTTGGCACCAGTTCTGCCTTTCCCTTCCCCGCTCCGCTCTGCAGCGAGCCACCGTCGCTCCTGCCCGCTGCCAGCCGCCTCTCCGCTCCCGCTCCCGAAAGAAGCCCGGAGAAGGATGTGCTGCTGGGATAAAGGATAAGGACATTTCAAAAGGGCTTCTTTCCCCATCACCACCTTTTTTTTTTTTCTTTTTTTCTTTTTTTTTTTCCCAGCTGACAAGTCATTCTCTGCAGTGGTTTTATTGACAGTAAATCCACCGGCAGCGGCAGGGATGGGGTTTCAGGACGGGGCGGACGCGCACGTGGACGTACTTGTGAACCCTCGCGTGAAGCGGTTCAGCATCTCCAAGCCATCCTGGCAAAATGGATGGAAAAAAATAACGGAAAAAAAAAAAATTTTGGCCGGCAAAAGCCCCCAACCGCCCAGGAACCCTTTCCTGCAGGATGCGGGGAGGAGGCGAGCGGTCGGAGGAAACTTCCTCCGCGCTGGCCCCGGGCCAGGAAGGATGCAGCTGCATCCTCGGAGTGGAGTGGAGCGTGGGGAGCGGGAGCGTTTCCGCGTTATTTTTCCGGGGAGCCACGTGAGGGTTGTGTTAATTCCTGCTGGGAGAGGCGGGGGCTGGCTGTGGGGTGGCTGAGGAGGTAACAATTAACCCCAGGTGCTAATTGATAACAGCCAGACACAAAGGGCCAGGGGTGGGCTGGGGGTGATGGGCAGGGGGGTGTGAGGAAGAGGAGGGGAGCTGCTGTGGCCCCATCCTTCCCGCGCACCACGGGTGCTCAGTCCCAGCTCAGATCCAGCAGCCAAGGCTCCCCCAGGGCGTGCCCACAGATCCAATTAGTGGGAAGAAAGTAATTAAGGAAAGGTGGTGCAGCGCTGAGGCTCCGGCACCGGGGAACACCTCGGGAGCTGGGGCCAAGGGATGACTCCAGCCCTGGGGACATTTTTCTCACCTTCCCAGCAGCATCCGTCCCTGCTCCACCGTGCACACCCCTGGAAAAAATTCCAACCTGCTTCTTGGAAGAGCATCTGCAGGGTGAGAGCATCCCCAGGGCAAGGATGGGTTTGCAAGATGGTTTTCCATCCTTTGTAAGGGATTTTTTTCCTTTTTTTTTTTTTTTTTTGGGGTTGTGCCTGGCCTCCATCACGGCAGCCCTGGCTTGGAAATTGCTTCTTTATCTGCACCTGCCGCCCAGAAGGCAATTTAATTCCTCTGATGGTCTGTAAAGTCCTGGGGGTGCTGGAGGTGCCCTGCAGCGGGTTTTTTTTCCCTTCCCAGGGTGTGACGGCTCCGGGGGTGAGTGGCTCTGCAATCTCCAGGATTGCATCGTGTATTTCAGGAGAGATTTTTCAACTGAAAGGCCACCAGTGTGCCATGCCCCAAGGTGCTTTCTGCTTGCTGCCGGGGCCGTGGGGGCATTGCTTCGGGGTTCAGCCGCTCGGTGGGAGGATGCTGCTGTTCCCTGCCCCGTGCCAGGAGCCCAGCGATGCTCCAGCCCTTCCCGTCAAAGCCGATGCAGCATCCAGCCTTGCCAGCCCTTCCTGTCCCCCCATCCCACCCAGGCCAGAAATTCTAGAGGAAAAAGGGGGGAAAATTCAAGCTCAACCTGGGCTGAGTGACGGGGAAAATATCTTCACAGCCGATCTCTGCTAATGGGTTGCAAATTGCTTCCATCAGCTCCGGTGTTACAGATTGCTCATCTGAAATTGCTTCCAGGAACCCATTTTGGGGCCAAACACTTCCTAGCTTGGGGAAATAACCATCAGCATCATTAGCAAAAGTAAATTGTATTCAAATGAGGCACTGTGGGGCTTTGCCAGGACTTTTTATGTGTGCCTTCCTCACCGGGGGCTGTAGCATCCCCGAGGGGTTGGGTACCACTCCCGTTGGCCATCCCCATCGCTCCGGGCTGCTCCTCGAGGCATCGCTTTGCTCCAGCTCCAAAGGCAGCTCCGTCATCTCTACATAGGTCCTGGTAGAGGTCCAGGTCTTCCTAATTCATGAGCCCATCGTTAATTATGCGCTGGAAGGCAAAGCCTCAGCATCTGGGACTAACGAGGCCGTTAGCAGAGCTGCCGCTTGCCATCGCTGGCTCCATGCTGTCCTGGGTGGGCAAAGAGAGGGAGAGAGGAGCTTTGTGCCACATCTTTTTGCTGCTTTTTCCTTTTAAACTATCCCCAACCATTCCTGAGTCCTTTCCAAAGGAAACCATCCTATCTAAACCCCAAGAAACACGAACCCAGCTCAGCGACACCGTGGGATTTCTCAATCCAGAATCACCCAAGTGGGTGACCCAGAGCCTGGGCGCAAGGTTGAGCCCCAGCACCCGGATCTGCTGCTGGCAGGAGTTTACCAACGGGTTTATCCTGAGAAAAAAAAAATAATAAAACCTCTTTGAAATCAGCAGCGTGCTTCCCTCCCCGCTGAGAGGCGGCGGGTCGCTGGCCCCCGTGCAGAGTGTCTCCCTCTGATTGATGCCGCGTTGTGCTGCGCTCGCACCCGCTTGGCTCTTCCCCGGTGCCGGGAGCAGCCAGTCCATTAAACACTGAGTCATTCTCGGCGGCATTTAATTTGGAGAGGGGCAGCAGTTTGGATAATTAAAGGCCTTCCCTGGCCAAAGCTGGCGGCTGCGGAGAGCAGCGCTGCCGGGGAAGGCGAGGACACGAGGACACCCAGCAGCACCCATCCCTCGGGTGCCAGCGCCCGGGTGGAGAGGCGGCTCCTCCCTCCCCATTGCACTTTTTGGGGTGTTTTTCACCTTTTCCTGCCTCGGCCGAGGTTTTCCCCGGTCAGGTGAGCGCGGCGATGCTCTGTGCTATTTCTGCCCGGATTAACCACGTCCTGATGGGATCTCCCGTGGGCAGACGCGCTATCCGGAGGCCTTGGCTTATTAAAAGGACAAGCTGTTCGGGGAGCTGGTAATAAAGCCATGAAAGCTTTTACGAACCAGAGTCGAAGGCACTAATATCGTTGTGCTCTGCGTGGGTGAGAAATTAGACGTGAGTTCCTCCGTGCTGATGTTTTTTTTTTTTTTTCTTTTTTTTTTTCCTCCCCCCTATTCATCTTTCTTAACAATTATCTTTTATTTTGATATCTTTCTATTTAAACCTTCAGAGCCGTGCTGGGGATAAAAAGGGGGCTGAGTCGCTTAACAACCAGGCTCCTTGCGGTGCGGGGGACCTGGAGGGCGATGGGGACGGTGGCTCGGGGCTCTCCTGGCGTTTTGGCAGCGGGAACTGTCCCCAAGATCCAGGGGACAAATTTCCCAGGGCTTCATCACCAGTAGCTTTGGGAAGAGCTGGATCGCTGCGTTGATGTCGCAAACCTGCGAAATCTGGGATTTCCTCCAGCTGTTCTTCTTCCTGCCCATCACCCTCACATCTGGGTGCCCATCACCTGCCTCTGGGCTGCCGTTGGGTCTTCCAGCCCCGTCGGGGCTCTTGCTGCTCTTTTGCCATCCCGGAAATCTTGCAATCGATCCGCTCCAGCTTTCCGGAGCTGCGGACGGCACGTGGCAAACCAAAGGCGGATGGAAACCCCCGAGCTGAGCGTGCGGCTTCATTAGCTCCAGCAATTAGCGTGCGGCAATGCAAGACCTCCGGCCGCTGCTCCACGACAGCCCTGAACTGTCCTCCCCACGCGCCCAGCCCACCTCGGCTGGCTCCTGCCATCCTCCTTTCTTTTATCGTGCCCAAGCCCCTCACCCAGGACAGCCGCAGCCCAGGGGCTGTTCCCCCGGGTTGGGGGGTCTGAGGATACTGGGGCTGGATGGGACCCGTATCTGGGAATGTGGGGCTGAGACCAAACCCACTCGTTTCCCAGGATGCTGGGCTCTGGCTGGGTCACACAGGGGGTCCCTCCCGGTTCCTTGCTCTCTTTGCCGCCCTGATCTCCATCCCAGAAGCTGAAGCTGTTTGGAGCTCCGTGGGAACAAACACCCCATGCCCACGCTGCGGTGCCTGCAGATGTGGCCAGCAAAAAAAAAAACCCCAACCCTCCTGCTGCAGCCCCAGGCCATGAGCGGGTACCAGCATCGTCTGTGTGCCCACCGAGGTGAGATGCCGGGATGTGCAACGTGTGGCGCAGGGCAGAGGGATGTCCCAGCTCCTCCTGGGGTGCGGATCCAGCCCGGCCCCAGTGCTGCCCCATCCCTTTCCATCCTTTTCCATCCCTTCCCATCCCTTCCCTTCCCATCCCGTCCCTTTCTATTCCTTCCCATCCCTTTCCATCCCTTCCCATCCCTTTCCATCCCTTCCCTTCCCTTTCCATCCCTTCCTTTCCCATCTCTTCCCTTCCCATCCCTTCCCTTCCCATCCCTCTCCATCCCTCTCCATCCCTCTCCATCCCTCTCCATCCCTTCCCATCCCTTCCCATCCCTTCCCTTCCCTTCCCTGCGCTGTGCTAGCGGCTGCATGTCCCCGTGTCCTTGTCACTGCCACCGAGCCCGTTCAAATCGCATTTTCTTTTATTCCCTCTGACACTGGTTGTGGTCACAACAAAACTCATCTCCTTAAGGAGACGCTGAGGATAGCTGGAGGGGGGACACGGATCCCCCCCATCTGGTACGTGCCAGGTCAGGCCATCGGCAGGCGCGTGCCGCGGCCCCGGGCGCTGCGGAGCGGCGATGGAGAAGGCGGCTCACGCGTCCCGGGCGTGCAAACACGCTCCGGCAGCCCGAGCGATCGCGCAGGAGCCAAAGCGTTAACGCTGTCGGCGTGCGAGCATCCTCCAAACGCACCGGTGGGAGCAGGGAGCCGCTGGGCTCTCTGAAAGCCGGCAAACAAATTAAAGCCATGTTGCAACTACCGCGTTTTCTTTGCAGCAGAGAGGAGGAGAAGCACCGCTCAAACGCAGAGGAGACAAAGGCAGCGCAGATGGGTGCTGGGGGACCCGGCGAGCGCCACGTGCTTTGCGCTGCTTTGCTCAGAGCTGAGATTTGCTGCTCCGCGAGAGCGGCTGGAATAACCTGGGGAGGATTTTGGGAACCAGAGCGGGGCCGAAGGGGGAAGCTGCCTGGGAAGGGCTGGGGCTGGGGGTTCCTGCGGTGTTGCTGCTCCTCGGTGTTTGTGTCCCATTTCTCCAGGAGAAATGGTTTTGTGCAGGGAGGGAATAGAGCGTGAGATGCTCCAGGCACGTACATCCGCGCGTCTCCTTCCCAGCAGCCGCCTGACGCGCAGCAGTCCAACGTCTCCAAAAACGAGGTCCCGCTTGGCTGCTTTGCTCTGATTTGCCTTGAAGAGAAATCAAACGGAGGGATGCAAATCCCCTAAAACAATTTAATGAAGCCGGCGGCTGCGGCAGCCCCGTCGGAGCCAGCGCTGGGGCTGGGGGGGACCTGGGGGAGGAGGCTGGTGGGCACCAGTTGGGTGTGTGGTGTGAAGGACTGGTGGAACTGGGCAGCCTGGGCCTGCAGCCGTTGTGGGAGGGCTGCTGCTGGTCCCCAGTGTGGCTTTATCCTTGTCCCCCAGTTATAAACGAGGGGCTTTGCCACCCTCCCCTGGCAGCCGAACCCACGCAAGGAGCAGATGGAGCCCATCCTGAATGTGCAATCTCAGCAAAAGCGAAGCCAATCAAGTGAGTTAATTACCAGCACGTTAAGCGAGAGCTGGGGATTCCCAGGGGATCGTGGAGACGAAGCAGCCCTTCGCTCACCAGCTGCCGGAGCCACACGTGCCGGAGGGGCCGGGGGACGCGGCTGGTGGCTGTAGGAGCCGAGCTGCCCTCCCTGGGGACCGCTCGCCTGCAAAATCCCTCGGCAGAGTAACTCGGAGCTCTGCAGGTATTAGAGGTCGTATCCATCTCTTCCCCTGCGGTTTTTCTGTGTCTCGTGAGGCGTATTCACAGGGTGTCTGCAAAGTGCTGCTCTCCACGAGGCTCTGACTGTGAAAATACGAATATACCCGAGGACGGAGCATCTTTTGCCCTTTGTCTCACTGCTGAGCAAAATGGAGAGAGAAAGAGTAGCAGCTCCTACACTCCCTGGCTTAAAAGTGAATTTTAACTGGGCTTGAAAGACTTCTGGCCCTTTCCCTGGTGCCTTTGGGGCAGCTTTGTGCGTCCCCACGGCCGGGCAATGCCTGCCCAGCGATGGAGGGACACCTTCCAGCCGAAATCCCCGCCTGCAGGCAGCCTGCTCGCCAGCCGGAGGATGCGGATGTGCTGTTTGCCCTCCTTGGTGCCTGCGCTCTGCTCCCCATCAGCCGAGCTAATAAAGTTTGGACTCGTTAAATCCACAAAGGGTTTCCAACGCCATCGCCCTGGGCTGGCTCGTGGCTCCCGGCGGCCACCCCTCCCCTCGCGTGTCTGCCTGGGAGATAAGGACGGCAGCGGCTTTAATTCCTCCCTTCTGCACCGACTGCCAATTCTCCTGCCCGCTCACCCTTGATAAATATTGCACAAAGATTTGGCTGCCAACGTGCCGGAGATAAAGGTCCAGTCCCGCCAGATCTCCTTCCTCGGTGCCTTTTGTCTCGTTACGGGGCCAATTTGTTAAACAACCCACCTGCTGCAAGAGAGGCTCTTCCCATCCCTCCTCTGGCTTCGGATTATTGTGAAACCTCCCTCCTCCCCGCGCCCAGCCTTGGGTGGGAACGGAGGACTCGGAAAAGGTGCCGTCATTTCCAGGCTTTGAATTGTCATTGATCGGGGGATCGATAGCAGAGCCGGCCTCGGCTCAGCGCTCGCCCAGCCCTGGCAGCATCCTCTCCGCCGGCATCGGTGCGTGTGCCCAGGCGTTGCCGTGTCATCCCCGAGCCTGTCCCTGGGAGCAGAGCCCAGCCCAGGATTTGGGGATGCTCCTGTGCAGCTAACCTAGAAACCAGAGAGCAGCACAGGCTCTGGCTGGGCTCAAAAATCCTTTTTCCACCGCCGCGGCCAGGCTGGATGAGCAGAATTGGGGGTGCCAAGAGAGGGGCAAGCGTTTGGGAACCGGGCTGCATCTTTCCCACCCACCTCTGGGTTTGCTTGAATGGGTTCCCCCAGCTCAGAAACCCTCCAGGAGCTGAAAGCTGCTACCTGAGGGCACACAGATATTTTCTGGAGAGCACAATGCCGACGGGAGCTGCTCAGCTGGGCGATGGGGAGCGGTCGTGGCGGGCACAGGGAGGATGCCCGGTGCTGATGGTCTCCGTGAGACCGTGCGGGCGAAAGTCCTGGTGCTGCAGCAGCGTGTGAGCGTTGCTCCCAACCAAGCCTCAAATTTCAGGGCTGCTGGAGGCGAGAGGACAGGCAGAGGCTATCGATCGGAGCAGAGAGGAAGGAACAGAGGAGGGAAGGTCTCAGGCAACCTTATCGCTGAGTATAGATCTGGTTGGCGGCATCTGTTAAGAGCTGATATCCCCCCTTTGCATCCTCTCATGCGGTATCCTGAGTGTCATCTCTCTTCTAAGAAGATCACGTTAAAAAGGAGACGGGTGACGCTCAGATCTGGAAGTCTCTGATGTGGCCGGTGTGCCTGTCGTTCGTGCTGTGCTGCTGGAAGAGCCGCTGGCCCGGGCGGCTTCAGATGGTATTTAACTTTTACAGGTCTCTGGATTCCCCAGTTTGGGGGGGTCTGACAACACGGTTTGATCGCTGCCACTTCTAAATTTGTAAGAAATGTCATCTAAAGTGCAACAAATAACGTTCTGATTATCTGCTGGATCCTAATGCTATACTCCCTGGAGATAACAAGCTGCAATTTTCCCCCTGGGCCATCCAATAATCGCCCCAATTACTCCCAAGCAGTGGTTATTAAACTCCCAGCGCTGCTCTCATTTACAAAGGAAAAATAATTAAGCAGGTGTCTACGTTCACTCTTTGGCTGGGAGTGACCGGGGTTATTTCTGCTTTGTTCTGGGAAAAAAAGAAAAAACTTCTCGGCGGCGATGGAAAACCTCCGCGGCTTTTCCGCTCTGCGCGGCACAATTCTGTCAAGAACGGTGCGGAGGAGCCAGCGGATGATCACCCGGATAAAACGCGTTTGGTGTCTGTTAACGCCGGGGTTGGTGTCTGTTAACGCCGGGGTTGGCATCCCAAAGGATGGAACCTCTGTCTAGCTAGAACGTCGGAGGGATTTAGGGAGATGGTTAGCGAAGCTGAAATGTGCTGGGAAATCGCCCCCCGTGCCCTCGCAGGAGCTGACGTGCTGCTTTGCTTTAGCGGGATCAGTGTCGGGCGTTGCTGGGCTGTGTGCAGGACACCGGTGGCTCGTCCCGGCCGTACCCCGGCTCCGTCAGCCCCCAGGCAGAGGGGACAATGTCCCCTTCTCTCCTTCCAGGGTGAACCTGCAAAGAAAGCGACGCTGCAGCTGAGATTTGCACCACGCTGTCGTGTCTCTGGCTGCACGAGCGTGTTTGCTCCCCGTGCACGAGCGCGTTTGCTCCCCGTGCATGAGCATGTTTGCTCCCCGTGCACGAGTGTGTTTGCTCCCCGTGCACGAGCGTGCTTCTGCACCCACCCCGGGTGGACGGCTTCCAGGCTCTGCAGAAGAGCAGGGAAAGCAGAGGGAGGGATGACCGGACGGAGGGAGGCAGTGCTGGTGAATTATGCATGACACAGGGAGGAGAGCCCTTATCTGCACGGACAAAGGCTCGTGCCAGGCTCTCCACCGTACCTGTCCCTTCCTTTCGCCCGCGCTTTATCTCCGCTCCCAGCTTGTAATTCAGCCCAAATATCAGAGGAAGCTGGAAGATTAATTTTCTCTGTTTGCATGGCAAAGGAGAGGGGACGCGCACTCACTCCAGACTCCCAGCTGCTTAATCCGCCGCCGAGGCCTGCCGAAGGAAAAGGCAAAAAAATTTATCAGCGTTGGCAAGTGGCTGGCGCGGGGAGGGGTGTTCGGACCCGGCGGCTGTGCTGAGCCCGGTGCTGCACGCCGGCCCCCCACGAGCAGGTCACGGGCTCTCGCAGCAGGGCTCGGTGTGCTTGCGATTTTGGGGCACTAGGAAAATGCAAAACCTTCCTCCCTGCCCCAGTTTTGGGGCACAGAGGAATGTGAGGGGTTCAGGAGAGCAGAAATCGTTCCCTGCCCTCCGTGACCTGAGCGTCCTTCCAGCGTGGGAGCGTTCACGGCTGTGAGTTGCTCAAATATTTAAGAGATGACAACTGTATTAATACCAAAACTCGATAAAGATCCCTTGAGTTTAAAGCAGGAAACATCAGCTCAGCTTTTATTTTCCAGCCTTCTCCCTTAGCTTACTCCCTGCCGTAAATGAAATCGTAAATATCAGCCCACAAAGGTCCTTTGTCACCGCACGCGGCTCCCGGCGACAAGAGGTCATTCATTAAAAGCCAGATGAAGGCAATAGAGACTCCCATTGTTTTATAACGAGTTCAGGGTAAGGCCGTGGCTTCTCCGCTGACATTAATGCACCGTTTCGCTACCAGGAGCAGAGAGGATGGACTCTGGGTCGCTGCAGATGGGTTGGGCTGATCCCATCCAAGTCTTTACCCCGATGCCAGTTCCCACTGGAGGAATTACCCCGGGTTCACTCGGGCAGGAGATGACGGATAAACCCGGTTTGGTGTTCGGCCCGACGGCACAAACGCGGCTCCTTCGGCACCCTCCGGGCAGAGCGCTCGGGGGTGATGCACCCAGGCGATGCCCCTTGATTTTTTTTGCACAGCCGAGGGATGGCCGAGGCCCCGCAGCTCCCACCCAACGGCATGAGCGTGATGCCATCTGCCGGCTCGCGGCTCGGGCCAGGCGTGAGAAATGAGAAATTAATTCCCCAAAATGTCCAGCTCCCTCCGGCTGAACCCAGGCTGCCCTCCCTGCGCAGCCTGCCGGATATTTTCCTCGCGTTGCTGAATCATTCCTTTTTGAAACCCGTGCTGTATTAACACACCAAGAGAAATGCACCTAAGATCATTTGTTCTGCTTTTATCTTTCCCCGGGAGAAAGGTCACTGTCTTAAAGTTTTGCTTTCTTTCCCCTTGATTTTTTTTTAATTTTTTTTTTTTTGAATGACTGTTCACGAAGACCATCAAGCTATAACTGGTTTTGGATTAAAAAGAACTTAATAAAGGTTTCCCTTGAGCGCAAAGCTGTACAAATGGGTTTGCAATTCTGGAGTTAATGAAGCAGGAACCGGGCAGAAAGATTTGTGTTTGCGAAACTCCACCAAAGGATGAGGTTGGGAGGGAAAGGTTTGGTACGGCAGGGCTGCTTGCTAGCACAGCCAGGGCAGGTTTCTCTGCATTCTGCCCCAAAAGATCAAGGTATGGGGTCACCAGCAAGCCCGTCGGCGTTGTCTTAAGCTGAGACATCGTGGGGTCCGCAGGCGTTGCCCAGCGAGGGAGTCTCCGGCGGCTGGAGGAGGCTGGAGGGGAGTGAGATTGCGGGAGGAACTGGAGGAGAATCGCTGCTGCCTGAAAATGTTGAAGTGCTTCCGCCAGTAATCGCCGGAATCATCAAATTAGCATAAATTCTATTAACGGTTTCCCAGATGAGACATTTCAAGGCTTCTCCATCCCCTCCCCGACACAAACAAAAGAGAATATAATTACTTTGCAATAAAGGCCCTCGATCTTTACGCCTTTTCTTCTCCCTGGGAACAAAGGTGTGTGTGAAAGGGGCTCCTGACCTCTCTGCTTTCATCACGCATCAGTCAGGAAGGAGGAAAGAAAAATTCTACAAAGCTTTTAGGGACCAGGGCTGGGATCAAGCAAGGGGTGCGTGCCGTAGGACGTGGCCCATCATAGCGGCAGGAAAGGGGGTCTCTGAGAAGCTTTTTCTGGGGTATTTCATTCCTGATGCCCTCAGAGCTCCCACCCATCACGTTTCAGAGGACTTGGAAGCACAACATCTGACCGCATAGGGAAGAAATCGAATCGGCGTTTAACTAACGCTGTAACTCACGCCGAGCACCGCGGGGGCAATAACCTAAAATAATGGATCTGGTTATCGGCGCGAGATTGCGGGTGACAATTGGAAAGAGAACTTGCTTCTGAGCAAAAGCCTCCTGAACTCTTAACGATGACACTAAACCAACTCACCTGCCTCTAAGTGTGACCTGCCAAGAAGAGGTA
>VZTO01021318.1:2122-19473 GCA_013400615.1 Syrrhaptes paradoxus
AAATTGTTTCCATTGTTAGTTAGTGCTTTGCCACCAACACTAGCAAGGAGTATCCTCCCAGACTGTAACTGCAGTTTCCAGCAGGAAAAATGAAGAGTTTCAGCTAACTGTGAATGGAAGCAAAAGCTGACTCCTACCAGTAGAGAGACAAATCACTGTGAGTACATTTGAGCCTGAACCTGTGAGGAAACATTGCCAAAGAACCTGTCTGAAGAGCACCTAATGACTGTATGAAAGAAGAGTGACCACCAGGAGACGCTAACCACACCTCTTACCTTTTTGAGGGCAGTAACAGTGAGTAAAAGCCAGCCACTCCCCTTCCATCCCAAAACATTGTTCGATAGTTCAGGTTTTAACAGCGGAGTAGTTCACACGCATACTAAAACTAGGCTGAACAGAGCTCACGGGGTACACCTGAGATGCTGCAGAACCTCTAAGGTTCATAATCACCTTCTGTCTTCCCTTTGGGAGGATAGCATCCTCCTCAACACCACACATTTAGTGGACTGTACTCATCTTATGTGTTCTCACTACAAACAAAAGCACAGTGAATGAGGCTGAGCAATCTTCCTCTCCATTTTGTGTCTGAACTTGTCTCAAGCAGAGCAGGTACAGGGCAGTTCGTGTGCTGTTGTGAGTTGTGCCAGATCACGGCAGATAAGAGTTCTCTTTGATTTGCCCTGACCTAATGCTGCCTAACACCCCATCACCTCTGTGGTGGTCGGGTGAGTCCTCATAGATCAGTTCAGGATGAAGCCTTATCCCACTCCATTTCTACCAGCACTTTCCAAATATATCTGCTTTGCTTCCTGTTTCTTTAGGAAATTTTTTTTTTCCCCTATACTTCAAAGAGCCACCTGAAAAATATTTTTGTTTTCAGCTGTGGAAGAAGTTATTTCCTCTTCCCTCTTTTGCTTCTAAACTGTAGTCTGAAAAAAAATATATTTCTTCTCTGATTTGTAGAAGTCAATTATTCCCTTTGGGGTCTTAGGCCATGCACAACAGCCTACAAAATATTTTTTCCCCTTTGCTTTGCAAAATGTATTTTCCTTATCAGGGCTCTTAAATACTGGTTCTAGGAATCAGGTAGATATTGTCATTCAAAACTCCATGGTTTCTGGACCAACCACAACCTCATTTTTGCCTCCTTTCCCCCAGCACAAGGCAGCAGGCAGTTACACAACATAGCTGTTTCAGTGGGATACAAATCTGTGAAAAGAACCATTTTAATGAGATTTCAGCCTACGAGGGAGGAAGCATCAGCTTTTTGTGACTTGGTAATAACAGAGTCTCTAGGAGCGGAGAAGGTCAGCATCAACATGAGGAAAAGGAGACTCCGCTCCAGCAGCTAGACAGGCAGATCCTGCAGTTTTCTCTGGTTTCTGATTCCCACGCTAATTAACAGAAACCAGCACCCCACAGGATCTCCATAAATCCTGACCTGAATGGACAATCCACTGTACAGATATTTTCAAATTAAAGCTTCAGACTGGGAGGGAAGACAGTCACGAAGCAAAGGAGATAAGCAGTACCTATTTCCGAAGCAATGGGTGGACCTGATATTATTAACAATGAGTCACATCTTTCTAACAACGAGTAACCTAGCACATGAAATAAGCTGTCAAACAAAGTAGTGGATTCTACATCTTCTGATGTCTCTGGATAAAGACAAGCTGTCTTTCTGGAAGCTATACCTTAGTCCAGCACAGGTTATTGGTATCTTTGCAGGTCTGACAAGGCCAAATTCCGTGTCCTGTACTGCGCAGATCAAGTTAGATGGTAGAAGTGATGTTTCAAAGATTTGATGTCTCTTTTTCTTTGAGTCTAAGAGGTTTCCCATTTTTTTTTAATCTTTCCAATATTTAGTTCCAGTTTGCTTCTACCAAAAGAACACAAAGGTGCTCCAAGGAAAAGTGAAGGAGAAGGGAAATTGAAGAGCTTTTATTTGGGCTTTCTTGCTTTTCTGTTGTGTGAGTGNGCCCCATGAAGAGGAGAAAGAAAAGCAAATAAGGTCTCATTAAAAAAAAACAAATCTAACATCTAATATTTCAAAACCATCAGTAGTTAAAGGTAGAATGGATGCCTTGTTCAGGGCTGGAAAATTGTTGCTCCAGAGATTAAAATTAAAAGGACCCAATATCTTAAAAGGCACATATATGAAATTCCCACATCTTTAAAGCACAGTGACACTATTACACAGATCATCAAATGCTTGGAAAACAATAGTACCACCAGCAATGATAAAATTTAATTTGTAGGTGATCAAAAGTCTCCACACACTTAATTCTACAGTAATGTCTCTAAGGCAATGAACATGCCAAAAAAATATCTCAGAAGGGCTAAATCCATAATGAATCAAACTCAATTACTCTAGGAACTAATTTGGCTGAGATAACACTTTCCACACTGGGATTTTCAAAAAGACCTGTCAAAAATTATGATGCTGAGATCTTACTTAAGCACCCTAAGAAAAGCATGGACATTCAAAAATATTTGTTGATTCCCAGGCAGGATTTCAGCATCTAATTAAAAAATAGTAGCCACTTAAAGAGAATGCTTATTGCATAACAGACATTTTTAAGTAGTACAACTTAAACAACTAGACGTTCAAAGGAGGAAAATATCAACAGAGAAGTCTTGCCCTGAAGACTGGCCAGGAAGATTATATCATATGCACTTGATCACATTTCTGTTTAGGTTTATATTCAAGGGGTTTTTTGCAACAATTTCTTGTGATTAATGTTTCTGGCCCTCATGGACTCTTGTAATACCTGGTGAAAAAGAAACAAGGAAGTTGTCCCTTTTTATTCCAAAGTACAAATGGAGGAGTGGATAGCAATACCACCGAGCAGAAAAAGCTAAAGAGCTGAAAGGTGACAGAGCAATTTTCCAGGAGCTTCTTCAACGTTTAGCAGGTTCTCCACACTTGCCTGAGATTTCTTTCAGCAAGTTTTCGGTCGTTTCACTCAATAATCTGCTGTCCAGCTTGTTCTCAGGTGTCTACCAGACACTAACATTTATCCACACCAGACATTCTCATACCCTCTGTCTATCCTTCCCTTTGCTCAGAACAGTCTCCACATTCATTTTTGACCACCTTCTATACAGTTGCATGGTTATTCTTCAGGTTCACTGGTTGCACTGGCCAGTATTTTCAGCTTTGAGTATGCATATGTGAGCGTGCGCGTTGATTTAGGAAATAGCATACTTCACTCAAGGCAAGACACAGAGCTTGGCACATCTGCTACTAGCAGATCCAATGCTGTACTACGTTGACTACACAATTAGGAATATGGTTGCTCCTGAGATTAAAAGACACACTCCTGCTCCCTGATAGGCTTTACTGCTGTGACTTAATTCTGGCAGCTTGCAACAGCTAGTTCCTTGCTTGCTTACCAGTGTTTTACCTTTTGCTTTTCCTTTTAGTTATTGTTTTAGAAATACACTACTGAACAGTTCTACCCCAAACTGTTCAAACACAAATCTGTTTCCCTTGAATAGAACAAAGCAGAAGACCCAACACTGAGATTTGAGTGGTGTCTATCAAGAATTTCCTTCCTATCTGTCAGCTCACCAAGGGTGCCAAAATGAGTTTCTGAACTTTGTAAGGAAATATTTACTGAGGTGTCCTCAGCTATTGCTAAGGTGGTTTCCCATCCAGACAGAGAACAAGCCTAAACTTCTCAACACCTCTGGACAGGTGCATTCAGCGTGACATGTTCAAGTCATCAGTGAAAGCCATGTGCTTTTTAATTAGCTTTCTAGTTAAATTGCTAAGCTAAAAGTGTTGCTCCTACAATTCTAAGACCAGAGCAGTTCAGATAGAAGTTTAGGTCTGGCAGTCACAGAGCCACCAGCAAACTTATAATAGTATAGGTCTGTTGATGGGTACCCCATCAGCTTGCACCAACTAAAAATATATCCTGCAGCTTCAACCCTGAACACTTGAACAATCCCTTTGAACAGCAATGTGTTATCAATAACGTGCAGTTGGAAACAGAGATGTCAGCGTATTTTGTGAGTAACATTTCAGTCTGGCCCATGCTGGTGACATTGTGCCTTCTGTTTCCTAACCCGGATAGCCAAGAGAGTCTTATCTATTGTGTTATGTGTACACACTCACTGGAAGATCAGAAACTCTTGAGTACATCATTAATATCAGCATTCTTGATGCAATAGTCATAGTGGTGTTAGCAAAAGAGATTATCACTGTTCCACACTGCTGGTGACTGTCATGCAAAAGAAAAGGGGTGAGTGACTGTTTGCTGCAGTTTGAGCTTCCATGCTTTGCTATTCATCTGTGAATTTTGCAGACAAGCAGCAAATAATTCTGTCCCTCTGGAAACCAAAGATGCTAGAGTAATTCAGTCATGGAGTACACAGGTTTGGTTTAGCAGCCAACAGTGGAGCAGAGACAGTCAAGCATCCTTGGGTCTCCACAGCAACGTGATTTGTCTCAGAAAAACCGTACTCAGAATAAGTGATTTTGTAAATTAGTTTTTAGAAAAATGTTATTTCTGTTAGCACAATTTAAGTGCACACATTTGCATATGCATTGTCTACTGGCCAATGAACTGATAACACAATTGTTTTGTGACCAAATGGCTTCAAGAGAAGGATAAAGCTTTTCTGTCTGAGCATTTGAGCCTCCACTACCAATAACAGGATTTCCAAAGAAACCTTGATGAATTAGATTAGGGAACCTTTCTATTTTAAACTCCTATAAAAAAATCAGTGAAAATTTTTCAGATTTGTTCATCACCTCCTTGCTAATACCACTAGGTACCGGGGTCACTTATACCAATAGCTGTTAGAACCTATGTTATCCAAAAAATCTCATGATCTGTTGCATATTAAAAAAAAAAAAAAGTAATCGAGGCCTCTCATATGGTATTTGTTCTAAACAACTATTGGGTTTGATGAAAGGAACAATTTCCACCAATTTTTTGTTNGAAGTTGTCCCTTTTTATTCCAAAGTACAAAAGGAGGAGTGGATAGCAATACCACCGAGCAGAAAAAGCTAAAGAGCTGAAAGGTGACAGAGCAATTTTCCAGGAGCTTCTTCAACGTTTAGCAGGTTCTCCACACTTGCCTGAGATTTCTTTCAGCAAGTTTTCAGTCGTTTCACTCAATAATCTGCTGTCCAGCTTGTTCTCAGGTGTCTACCAGACACTAACATTTATCCACACCAGACATTCTCATACCCTCTGTCTATCCTTCCATTTGCTCAGAACAGTCTCCACATTCATCTTTGACCACATTCTATGCAGTTTCATGGTTATTCTTCAGGTTTACTGGTTGCACTGGCCAGTATTTTCAGCTTTGAGTATGGATATGTGAGTGTGCACGTTGATTTAGGAAATAGCATACTTCACTCAAGGCAAGACACAGAGCTTGGCACATCTGCTACTAGCAGATCCAATGCTGTACTACGTTGACTACACAATTAGGAATATGATTGCTCCTGAGATTAAAAGACACACTCCTGCTCCCTGATAAACTTTACTGCTGTGCCTTAATTCTGGCAGCTTGCAACAGCTAGTTCCTTGCTTGCTTACCAGTGTTTTACCTTTTGCTTTTCCTTTTAGTTATTGTTTTAGAAATACACTACTGAACAGTTCTACCCCAAACTGTTCAAACACAAATCTGTTTCCCTTGAATAGAACAAAGCAGAAGACCCAACACTGAGATTTGAGTGGTGTCTATCAAGAATTGCCTTCCTATCTGTCAGCTCACCAAGGGTGCCAAAATGAGTTTCTGAACTTTGTAAGGAAATATTTACTGAGGTGTCCTTAGCTATTGCTAAGGTGGTTTCCCATCCAGACAGAGAACAAGCCTAAACTTCTCAACACCTCTGGACAGGTGCATTCAGCGTGACATGTTCAAGTCATCAGTGAAAGCCATGTGCTTTTTAATTAGCTTTCTAGTTAAATTGCTAAGCTAAAAGTGTTGCTCCTACAATTCTAAGACCAGAGCAGTTCAGACAGAAGTTTAGGTCTGGCAGTCACAGAGCCGCCAGCAAACTTATAATAGTATAGGTCTGTTGATGGGTACCCCATCAGCTTGCACCAACTAAAAATATATCCTGCAGCTTCAACCCTGAACACTTGAACAATCCCTTTGAACAGCAATGTGTTATCAATAACGTGCAGTTGGAAACAGAGATGTCAGCGTATTTTGTGAGTAACATTTCAGTCTGGCCCATGCTGGTGACATTGTGCCTTCTGTTTCCTAACCCGGATAGCCAAGAGAGTCTTATCTATTGTGTTATGTGTACACACTCACTGGAAGATCAGAAACTCTTGAGTACATCATTAATATCAGCATTCTTGATGCAATAGTCATAGTGGTGTTAGCAAAAGAGATTATCACTGTTCCACACTGCTGGTGACTGTCATGCAAAAGAAAAGGGGTGAGTGACTGTTTGCTGCAGTTTGAGCTTCCATGCTTTGCTATTCATCTGTGAATTTTGCAGAAAAGCAGCAAATAATTCTGTCCCTCTGGAAACCAAAGATGCTAGAGTAATTCAGTCATGGAGTACACAGGTTTGGTTTAGCAGCCAACAGTGGAGCAGAGACAGTCAAGCATCCTTGGGTCTCCACAGCAACGTGATTTGTCTCAGAAAAACCGTACTCAGAATAAGTGATTTTGTAAATTAGTTTTTAGAAAAATGTTATTTCTGTTAGCACAATTTAAGTGCACACATTTGCATATGCATTGTCTACTGGCCAATGAACTGATAACACAATTGTTTTGTGACCAAATGGCTTCAAGAGAAGGATAAAGCTTTTCTGTCTGAGCATTTGAGCCTCCACTACCAATAACAGGATTTCCAAAGAAACCTTGATGAATTAGATTAGGGAACCTTTCTATTTTAAACTCCTATAAAAAAATCAGTGAAAATTTTTCAGATATGTTCATTACCTCCTTGCTNTCATGATCTGTTGCATATTAAAAAAAAAAAAGTAATCGAGTCCTCTCATATGGTATTTGTTCTGAACAACTGTTGCTTTTGCTGAGAGGAACAATTTCCACCAAAGATGTGCTAAAAAGCAATCTGCAGATACACTTTAAGGGGAGAATATTGAGACAGTCAAACCAATGTTTTGTTTCATGGCCTTAGACAAGAAGTGAGTAACATGTGGCTCTTGAGCCATATGTACCTCTTGAACTGTTCAAGTGAGGTTTCCATGCCAGGGCTCAATCACAATGCAGGAAGAGTAGTAACGCTCCATGCTGGCACAGGGACTGTGGGCATAATCAGGGTCTCCTGCTAATAGCAAGTACCAGAAGGGACTAATGAAGCTGATATCACTGCGTGACTTTGAGGGACTAAACACATAGCCCCAGTAGTTCCCAAAATAGGATCCATGATGAGCTATTGCCATGTCCTGTCTGTGAATTGCTCTTCAATCATCTCTCCCATTGATTCACCATGTGTTCTATGATTTACAGCTATATAAAAACACACAGGACTGGCCACCCCTGTGCTACCCTGTAAGCAGTATGTAATATTTTAAGTGGAGAAGAGGTTTTAAAAATCCATCTGCAATGAAGATAGATTATTATGTAAAATGCAAAAGCAAAAATATCCTCTTTTACTTCTCAGTATTGGAGTTTTGGAGCATTATGTTTTATTATCTCATATAATTGTTAACTGGAATTGAGTCGTGATTGCTTGGTAAATGCTTTTAATTTTAGTTTCAAAAGGAATTTAACTTTTTATGCCATCTGAAACTGTATCTTTAAATTATTGTGGATGTTCCTTAGATCAAAAGATTCTTAGCAGCAAGAGAGGAGGAATGGTACACAGACACTTAGGCAAATGATGACATTCATCATTACAAGTGATGTTACTGAAGAACTGTATCCATCTATGAGTTATTATCTCTTTTTCTTTCATTAAAACAAACCTCACCAGAGACAAAGCAATGTGCAATGCGAATACAGACCCAACTGACAGTGAATTATCTGTAAACAGCCAGAAAGGCAAGAAGGAGTATACAAAAGTTTTCACAACCCCCTTAATTTTAATGCAGAAGACAGTCAAACTTCAGCAACTCAAAACAGAAGAAAAATATCCCAGTGTTACAACTCTTCTGTTAAGAAAATGTTCATTTTTTGGAATGTTATGGTTTTGACCCCATCTAGCAGAAAAACACCACAACAACTGCTTTCTCACCCTCCTTTCTCCCAGGGATGGGGGAGAGAATTAAAGGGGTAAAGGGGAAAGAGACATGTGGGTTGAGATAAGAACAATTTAATAACTAAACTACAATAATATTGAAACTAATAATGATAATAATAATGAAAATAATAATAGTAATATAAAAAATATACAAATGAGTAATACACAGTGGAACTGCTCTCCACTGAATGACGAAGGCTCAGCCCATTCCCCACTAACAATCCTGGAGCAGGGAGAGTCCTGAAACTGCAATCCTGGAAAGGAGACAAGAGCCCAAGTGTCCAANTATCTGTCTTTTCCTCAGCACAAATCCAAAATATAGCCTCTTTCTAGCTACTGTGAGGAAAGTTAACTCTGTCCCAGCCAAAACCAGAACATGGAATCAGCCTTTTTTAATTTGTTTTAAAGTTCAAAAAAAAGTGTATTTTCCATGAATATTTGGTGTAATATATTTTAACAGGGTTTAAATATAACTTTTTGACTTTCAGTTTTTCAATAGAATGATATTTCTGTTTTTAGTGTGTATTTCATTGTGAAATGATGTAGCAATTTCTGTAAAAATAGGAGCAGAACAGAATTGCCTTGATGGGGACAGGATGGCTTGACTGATCTGAAAAATGTTCTTTCCCCAAAATACCACCTTATGAAGGATTTCATGATTGTTGGCTTCAAAGTCTTTTTTTAAAAAACAGGAGTCTTAGATTGTACAGCAATTCCACTTTTCCACCATTCTGAGTCTGGTTAATAAACACCATTCCCTGCTACTGCCATTAGGAACAATAGACTTGCAACACTTGCTTTACTCCTTGGTTCTCATACAGTCTCCACCTGATTATATACAGATGAGGTTGCCCTGAAGTCTCTTCACCTTAACCCATACAGAGTCCTTTCTCAGGCATTAACTGCAATACTGATGCTGTACAGCCTTACAGTAAAATATAACAATTTCAGGACTTCCAAACTGATCTATGTTTCCATCCATGCAATAATTTTAAAAACCCAGTCATCATTAAGAAAGGAAACTGAGCAGAATTGGTCTTTAAAGCTGATCTTTTAAAATCTGGGGTACTTTCCCTATGACAATGAAATCTAAAAGAAGAAAAGTCCAAACACAGGCATCAGAAAAATTGCACAGCATCAGGGACATATTTCCCAGAAAAAAAAAAAAAATGTGCTTGTAATTTGTCTTCTGTGCAGCAGGGAGTTGCCATTTCCATGCTGTGGTCTGAGGTGTTCATGGGGTTCTGCACAGGCAGTTGCTTTTCGTGTTGTTGATCAAAATGTTTCCATTGTGATGGCCCTCATTTTATCTACTCAGAGGAATTTATCATACACAGGATTTGGTGGGGCCCTGATCCTGGAATAAAGAGTGTACAGACAAGCTGTTGATGCCACACAGACCCCATATGAATTTTCTGCCCTTGCGTAATGTTGTGCTACATACGCTAAGGCGTAGCCTTTTGTCAGATCCCTTGCATACATCACCCCATGTCCAGTTGCTCTCAGTTACCAAATCAAAGCTCTATTATTAGTTGCTCCTTGCTTTAATGGGAAGAGTGACTCTGAAAATATTATTGTGAAGAACAAAAGGCACCAAGAATGGGGTATCAATATATTTTTTTCTAAAGAAATCTCACATATCCAAAAAAACATGGTTTGAAGACCTGCTGGAGCCAATAAAGATAACAAAAATTTGCCAGAGTTTCACCCAGGGAAAGATAATATGCCCTTACATTGAATAAAGTGCCAGGACTGCTGTTTGTGATGCCCATCATCCAGCACCATAATTTGTAAATTAATCAGACTAAAATTTGGGAGGCCATCGGAAAATTTTAGCTAAATGATTACTCCAGATGTTATATTCTGTATGATATGTTAGTATCACTGGATAGCCTGGGTAGACCAACCTGGCCCAGGTCTCATTGATTTTAATATCACTGTGCCATTCTACATTAGCTCAGCAACTGAGCCAGAGGCTGTGATTTTTCTCACACTTTTTTCTTTCTTCTTCTTAATAAACAACAAAAAAAGGATGAGATCCTAGTTTTTCACACAGAAGAGCAAAGCTGAGGGCTGTTGAGCATATTTACTACAGAACAACAACCAAAGACCATGTGAAAAAAAAATTTGGCTGTTCCTGACACATTTAGTAATGACATATTTTATCATAGCAGACATGTTATCATTTAAACATTGAAAAGCTATGATAATATTTATACTATGCTCAAGGTGCAGCAAGGGGCAATAAAATCATGATTAAAATGCAATAAAAACATAATTAAAAAACACTCTTGATGAAATTCAAACAAATAAAACTAGTCACCCAAAGGGAAGGGAGAAAAAATGATCAACTGAGGCTGGAAAGGGTGATAGTTGTGAGGTGTCTCAGAAACGGATATATTCAAGGGAAAGAAAAAACAAAGAAACTCATCTTGACACTGAAGAGGAGGAAGGAAAATCTCTCCTTGAGCTCTCCTAACTAAAGTAGGTAGAGGCAGAGCTTAATAGGATAATTAAAAATAGTGCTGCAGGGGGCACAGATGTGAAGCCTTTACAAGGCGAGTGCAGCCAGCCTGCTGGTGCCCTGCAGCGAACACCCACCGTCAACAGGGATGTCTCTCACTCCCCACTGCACTGTAAGGAAGGGTCTAAGCTGCTTTTTCTCAGCAGCAATGGATATGCCCTGTGCTCATACACAAGTACGTTTGCGCTACCATGTAGCCATGAGACTTAGGAGGCATCTCTCTGGGTGTTCCAGAGTCTCCCAGGTGCTTTCTAGGTAACACAGGCAAGTCACAGGTTTCCTCTCCAGCCACAGCGCTAAGATCCTCTCCTAAAATCCTCTGCAAAATTCCTGCAATGTCCTTCTTTTTTTCTTGCCACAAGCTGCTTTATCCCACAGGAAACAGTTTGTTAAGGTTGATGCAAAGATCATTTTTGGAGCCCCATGGATTTATCCATGCACCATCCACTCCCTTCTCCTGCATCCCTCTTTTTTTTTCCCTCCTTCACTATTGCACCTAGTCACACCTAACTGTTTGCATTGTCAAAGCCTGCTTGTCTCCTGGCCATCATCTTAAAGTGACAAAATGTCTTTTTTGAGCAGTTCATCAAGTCAGTCTCTGTCATCTTTTGGGGCTGGGTTTTAAGCATGCTTGCTATTCTTTTCATGCTTCAGAGGAATTCCTTATGAACAGAGAGATTTCATTACCTTCCTTTAAATCAGTGTTTGTAACTCTCCTTTGCTCTGATCCTTATGAAAACAATTTCAGTAATTAAACTTCTGTCATGCCAAAACCCTGTCTATGATGTTAATCAGTATTTTTTATTATTTTTTTATGCTCAGTCATCCTTTACATTTCTCATCTGATATTTGGCCTGTAAGCTTTGAGATAAAGCTTAATTTTGTTCTTTTTTTGTACAGTTCGTAGTGCAGTGACTGCTAGGTCTTTGTCTGGTCCAAGTCTAGATCTTCCAGGTGTTACTGTAGCAGAAATCATAACAGCAGCAGCAATGCAATAGTAAAAGGAATCTCCCTGGAGTTCAAAGTTTAACCAAAATTTGTGCAACTGTGTCTTCTGCCCTGTGTTCAGGGAACTCTTTGCAAAAGGCACAGTTTCTGGAAGATAGTTGCAGAAAAAAACCCAGGAAATTCACTGTCAGAAAGTTA
The DNA here is from genome assembly GCA_013400615.1 of Syrrhaptes paradoxus. Lineage (NCBI taxonomy): Eukaryota > Metazoa > Chordata > Aves > Pterocliformes > Pteroclidae > Syrrhaptes > Syrrhaptes paradoxus. Next base: position 13,981 of record VZTO01021318.1, read on the forward strand.
TAGCCATGGGGAAGCCTGTCCTTTAAGCTAGTGACCACAAAACACTGTCTGCGAAGTAGAAAAGAAAAATAAACTGACCAGTGGCATCAGTCAGAGAGAGAAAGTAGTAAGATTTCTTGGGTTAGACATATAAATAAGTCTCAAAAAATTTGCCTCTGATTTGAAGGTTGGGATGCTGGCCATACCATCTGTCTCATCAAACAGTCCATAAAATCCTGCAAAATTATCTGAACATCAGAAAGTACTTGTTCCTGCAACAGGTTTAATCTTCTAAACACAATCTAATGGGCTACAAAACCCTGTTAAAAAGCATTCACTGGCTTGCTGAATTCAGTGTTACTGAAACTTCCCATTGTTATCCACCAGAAAAAAACACAACAGTGAGTTTTGGAGTTTATGCCCCAGGCAGTTAATTGAGGAGAGATTATCTATACATTCCTCCTGAAATACAGCTGGCCTTTGATTATGTGTATGTGCTTTAATTATGTGTATAAGTTTATAGAAATATTTTTCTTAAGGCAATAGGTGCTTTACACACGAGTGTTTCAGGGTCAGGGCATCACCACCATTTAAATTGTTTATTCTTCTGGCCACTGTGGCATTACTGAGAAGATCAGATGATGCCTGTGAAACAACTTCAGTAGTTTCTTTTCTAGGTAGTCAGTAAAAAGACAAACCATCCTAGCTTTGATTTGTCTTTGAACTATTTCATACAACTCTCTCACTCATAACATCCCTGTTTATCCTCAGTACACGCTGGAGAGTGTGAAGTTAGATCCATAGATTAAACATGCTCTCCATCAGCTGCCTGTAGTTGCGGATAATTATTTCAACTGCCATTTAAAAAAAAAAAATCAGAATGGTGCCAAATTGAAAAATCTGTTCCTCACTTCTCCTGGTGCATGAGGTCCCTTGTTGGGTTATTGAAATTGCTAGGCTGTTCTCGTAGCCAAGGAAAAGAGAGAAGACAGATGGAGCCATGCATTTTTGTAAAAACTCTTAAGAACTGTCCTCGTGACAACCCCTTCTCTGTCTCCAAGGCAGTGGGTAAATCTTGTTATGTGTCCTGCTCTATACTAAAGATATTCCAAGCAACGCCTGACAATTCTGGCATGTTTTCTGTGGGGATTTACTTGTACTGCATCATTAAGGAGAGATATTTTTCATATGATCAGCTCAATGCTCTCCGGAAACAAAAACAGAAACAAAAATCCAAATGTTTATATACATATATACATACATGCATATATGGTCTATATATAAAAATGCTAATGTCTTAATGGAAGATTAAACTAAGTATTTGTTTGAGAGAGGATGCCTGCATTTTAATTGTTGTGGTAATGTATTTAAATCGTGCATGGGCTAAAAACCCTGAGGCAACGCAGATCACTTTCTAATATGTCCCAGGTGTTAGAAATGCAATGCACTTCATTTCACACAGAAGCAAATCCCATTCAGAAGACCTATACAAGAAGCCAGGCTGCTTCAACTCTGCATTTTAAATCTCCTAAATATTTTCTTTTGCTTTGCCTCTGCTCGAAAGGAAAAAGGTGCCCCAGTGTAAAGCCATTTCAGCACTGTCCTTCCTATTTTCAAGTTCATTTATTTTACTCTGTCTTTCTGACTTCTTATTAACCTGGTGTTCTGTCTGCTCCCCAGTGTCCCAAAATGTTGGTTTCCTCTGTATGTTGGTAACTCTAAATATTTTGTGTGTACAGGTACGAGTGCATGGGGAGGAGACAGGAAAAACAGCTTTTCACATATCCTGTCCATATCTAGAAAGATCACATACACACACAGAGAGCTTTCAAATCAATGCAAATGATGTATTATCATATTTTCAATTCCTATAACACCTCCCATCAAGTGCTTTACAAATATCAGTGAACTCATAACACCTATGAGAGTTGGAGAAATATAAATAACCTTACTGAAAGATGGGAGAGGTTGTTCAAAATGGCCTTATTTTTAGAGGTATTGAACATGCACAGCTGTCTCTAACTTCAAGAAGAAAATAGAAGATGTTCATCACCTTGGCAAAGAGGATTCAAATCCTTGGCACCTTCTGTCTGAGATTTAAGTGTCTAATTTTCTCCAGCTCAAGTGCAATACAGACTTGAAGTAGAAACCCCTGAAAAAGTTATTTGCCTATGTTATATAGAAGATTGGATGAGATGATCATTAAAGTGATCCAAACCTAATGTCTATGAACTTTGAAGATAGTGGTTTAGGTAATATTTCTGCAGTAAATCTTCAGTAGGATCAGGAATGGAGCCCAGGTCCTCTGACTGCCATTATTTTTGATGCTTTTATCACAAATTTGTGCTTGTTCTTTTCAAGTATTTCAAAAAAGTCTTGAATTAATAAAACAAGGAATTGATAAAACAGGGTGATGCATTACCTTGTCAACATTATCCACATTAAGGTTTGTAAAGTCTATATAGCAGCATATGACACAATTCAATAATAAAGTCATTTACTGTATCCTATCTTTAAAATAGACTATTTCTAGAAAAAGACCTTCATTTTTTACCAGTTCATTGTGCTATATCACAGCACAATACCCTGCTTTCAAGAGAGCTGATTATACAACTGCATTAGAACACATTGTCCCTGGGAATCAAATTTGCTGAGTAAGTTACAAATGTGAATTTCTCTTCTTTTGCCTGTTATTTGACAGAGAACAAAAAGAAAAGGGAAAAAAAAAACCCAAACCCTTATTTCTTATGTTTTTGTCTTGGTGGTGTTTCAGAAAAAAAACCCACCACACTATTGTTGAGGCTTCTGTTGGTTTTTTGATGTACGATTTAGGTTCTAAACATATACCAGTACTTAAATAAAATGATAATAAATCAATACTAAAGGAAGAGCCCATTAAGGTGAAATAATTTAGAGATATGTTTGTTATCCACGCATGACAAAGACACAAAAAAGCTGAGTATCAATCATGGGAAAACAACCCGTGTTCCTCCTTTTGTCTCAAAAACTCTATGGTCACTTCGTTAGGAATAGTTTATGCTTTCTCCTTTACTTTGATTTATAAGCAAGTCATTGTTCAATCTAATTGTGTCCAATATATCACCAGAACACATTGCATCTTGGCATTTCACCATTTATAGCTTCATAGAAATATTGATACTAATAAAAGGCCTTTGTTTCCCCCATCTCTCCCTCCCCACAAAGGAGTCTATCAAATCAGACCATTCCATGTACATCAGTGAATCAGTAAGGGCAATAAATCAATGTAATTTATTAAAAGTTACAGTATGCTGTACTGCTACATAGATTTATCGAAGTGAGCTCTTATCACCTTAGGTCTGCATGTGAAAAGCACCTGTGGGATCCCCATAAAAGCAGAAGTCCAGTAACTACTTTTAAAGGTCATTAAAACTCAATAGTTAGAAAGTTTCAGTGCAATTTATGACCCAGCAGGTACAAAAAGTAGCACACTGGCATAGTGCAGTCTAGACAATCCCCTAAGGACTATGTCATGGTAAGAAACATCCTGTAACACCATGAGAAGAATTGGAGAACAAAGGAAAATGAACTTTCTTGTGCCAGTGAGACCTCACTAGGTTTATGCCTCATCTACATAAATGTACATTATTCTGTTGATGGTGTTCTTGCTCCACTGTGGACTTTCATGTTCTCTAAGAAGGAGGGGGTATTAGTACCATGTCACCATGGACCCATGTGTTCTCTCTCGTTTGTTGATGTAAGAAAGGTTCCCGGAGGAATATTATTCCAAAAAAGGAGGTACCAGAGAGGAGCAGGATGTGCCATTGGCATTACACCAAGGTTATGGCAGTCCTCCTGCCCTCTCTCTTCCCATCCATCAGGACATCGGACCACACTGTGAAAGGCACCACCCCTCCCTCAGCTCACATGCTCCCAGCAGAAGCCCACCTTAGGATGTGCCCTGAAGAGGTGTTTGGTTTCTACTGTGTTTGCAGAATAGTCCCAGAAAGTGTTGGCTCAACTTTGGACCACATGGCAGGATAAAAGTAAGCATCTTCGTGCTTTGCATTTCAGGGACGGTGGGTAGTCACCCCCATCCAGTTGCCAAGTCCGAGTTCAACTAGGGAGAACATCCAGCTGTGCCTCTTTCCCTTATTCACAGGAAATTTAATCTACTTCTGTGAATTCCTTAATATTTATAATCCATTCATTGAAGATTTACTGGGTGGGATTTGCCTGCTGTGGGAGGTAAAAGAAAGACCAAGGAAATGATTCAGTATCCTCTCAGCATCATAACCCTTCAGACTAGGATGCAGTTGAATTTCTGAACGACCTATTTATCAGTAAAGTGTCAGTAGGAATTGATGAAACCTTAAAAGCCACAGTTAAGCAGCATGCAGCATAAGGAGGGAGAGCAGAAGAAGCTGTGTGCATTGTGCTATTAAGAAGAAAGCATGCTACTAGCAATAGACATCCTTTTTAATTCAGATAACACCTGTGAGGAATATTTAAATCACATTTAGTTTGAGATTAAAAAAAGAAAAAAAAATTGACTTAATAAGAAGGCACCATGAGACACCATGGTGAGAACAGACCAAAATAGACTTGTGACACAAAACCCCTTTTGAAGCATCACTCTATGCAGTGGTATATTATCAACAGAGCAGATGAATAACTAAAATCCAATCTTGCTGGTTCCATTGAAAATCTGGGTTGATTTTGTTACATTAAAGACTATTATTATGGCAGCAAAGGTCTAATTTTTACCTCACTATTAACATTCATTGTAATAATTACTATAGCCCCATCAATGATAATGGATGTTGTCTGCGTGTGTGCACCCATGCACGCCCAAAGCAATATGCAATTTTTAACACACATTGTGCAGTCCTACCCCTTGCCCCCACCTGTACAACCCTGTATAACCATTAGCTTTTTGCTTCGCCCTCCTCCTTGCTTTTGTGATGACTTGAATTTCCTCACAGTTTATCCTGAATGCAGTAAGGATCATGTATCTTATACAGACCTCACAGCAACAGGCTCAGTAAATTCACAGGAAAAAAGAAGGCAGAAAAGATGAAAACAGTGTGAATGTACAGAGAATTGAGTCTTGTTATCTGTGTCTTATTTCCCGTGTCATCACGTAATGAATGTGCAATCTGCTGTACTATGTAAGCATAGGGTGTTAAAAGAATTTACAGTATATGGAGTGAGGTTTAGAGTTGTTATCAATAAGTGCTCCATCTGAAACAGCACTTTGTAGCAGCAGCTACAACAGCATATATATACATCAGACATACACTCATAAAAATGCATGTGTCATAAATGTACACATACACACAGAGATATATGCAGGAATTCACATCCATGACATTTAGATACCTCTCCCTTTTCTAGAGCGCCTGCTGTAACAAGAGTGATTTTCCTGTGCATATTATTAATGAGCTTAATCCCGTAATTACTTCAGTTACACGCAGAGCTCTGAGAACTTGGGAAAACTTGCTTGGCAAGTGAGCTCTCAAAAAAAAAAAAAAA